>JARDWI010000187.1:0-165000 GCA_029378325.1 Elaeagnus macrophylla
GAGGTTGAGGGTTTGGTTGACAAAGACATGAAATTTATCTATATATAGTAATAATAATGATAAAAGGTAATGGAACAAAGGAAAAAAAAATGTTAATTCTATGTAGCTGACATGTTTGTCCTAATCAATAAGATTGGAGAATAGAAATATGAAAATATTGATATATTTTTTCTCTCCCCTATCCTCCCTCTTCTCTCATATTATTAACCTAAACCAATATGTCAAACTGATTCACAAGTAATTAATAATTTTCTTCTTCATTTTTTATTTTGAAAATTACTCGTGGTTCAAGTGGTAAGACTTTCAATTCTCCCACTAAGAACCTAAGTTTGAATCCCACCCTAGTGTGTGTGAGTGTATTTTCTCTTACTAATAAAAAAATGGACTTTAGAGCCCCTTTAAAAAAATTAAAAAATTAAAAAAAATTAATAATTTTTATAATTGAAAATATTTTCATTTTACGGGAAATTCTATCTTACAGAAGTTTGTAAGATACATCCGGTAAAATAATGGTATAAAAAAATTAACAAGTCATTTGATACCATTTTATAAACAATTATTCTTTTATTTTATAAAACAATTAAGAACAAAAACTCTCAAAATAAATAATCAAGAAAATCTAACAACCGGTGTCTTTTTCTCTGTAACCCAAACAGAATTATTAACCAACAATGTTGAGGAAAAATAATGGTGAAGGGATGCTAGCTAACAATAATGATAAAATTTGTCGTGCATATTTTTTCAATGTAAAATTTGTTCGCATACCTAATAATCTCCCCTCGAATGAGAACACATTTACTCTCCTTAGACTTCAAATATTCCATAATACCAAGGACCAGCCATTAAACTGCATCCACCAAACGAGCCAACTTAATCAAAGAAATATTCAAAGAACCCAAGTCAACTTAATAAAACTTCGAGGAGTTCAAATGAGTCTAAAACAATGTCTTTGAATTTCCAATAAGATCCAATAGGGAGCCCACCATTCGTTCAGACTTGGGCTACGTGTTTCACCTACATGGGTTCACTTTCAAATTGGGATCCACCTTGTGTGCGCCTACACAATACAAATTGGACCGTGACTCTAATGCCCACTTGCCTGAGATTCTAACCCAAAAGGTTACCCTATTAATAGGAGTAGTTCATCCTAATTATATACCAAATTTATTATTAATATTTTTCCAATATAAAACTTGTTCATACAACTAACAAGATTCATGAAACTTTTAACAAAGATCTCAACAACCAACAGAATGTAACAAAAGATAGAAAACATGTCGGAGACACTCAAAATTACGAATGATAAGACGATAGCGAGACCGGTCGACTACTTCAAAGATGCTATTTTTGACGAAATTAATGCATTTGGACTTTAAAGCTCCACTACTTTAAAGAGAAATTATTCTTGCTATACTACATTGATGCCGAATCAAATGAGGTCCCACCAATTGAGGGTCTTCTTCATCTTTTGTTGGTTCTCATCCTTCAACCAATTGTCTTTCTTTTACTTTTAATGCTATCATATATTTTCTACTGCTTTGAAAAAAAAAACTACTCTCACAAAAAATTGTTCTTTGTGGTTTGTATAATTCAGACCTTTTTGCCGAACATGTAGTTGTAAGCATAGCAAAATTTTGGTTCTAATGCACACTTGATTGGACCAGAAAATAGTCGTCGGGTTGTTGGTATTTGCATTAATTTTCTAATTTGAGCCTTGCTCCACACATATGGTGTGGCATTTAACCCCTTCTCAATAAGCCTTTTAGGATTAGGCTAGATGCTTGTTTTGGAAAATAATATCTAACATTAGAGTGTATTTAACATTGTTTTTTTTTTTTTGCTTAATTATATTTTTGTAACATTTAAGTCGATCTATTTTATTTTTTAGAAGAGAAATATTACACATATACACTCACTTTTGTTTTATTTAAATGTGCCATTATACTTTCGAAAATATAATCTTTTTTTTCTTTTTCGGTTTAAGAAAAGAAAGACAGGACAGAGAAATTATTTATTATTATTATTTTTTTGAAATAACTGCAATTCATGCATCCGTAATTGGGTTTCAAACTCCAAATTTTTTATATGCTCCAATGAGCTACATGTTGTTAAGCCACTCCTTATTGGCACAAAGAGAGAATTATTGATAATGTCTTTTTATTACTCTTTCCTTCTTTATTTTCGGGTTGTTTATGATCAAAGTTAAACATTCTTTAATTTGTATTCATTCAAAGTTATGAGGATGAAATTATTCAATTCTTTTGATCAGGTATGGATTAGTTCATATATGACCCCTACGGTGTAGTTGGTAATATGAGGAAGCAGCTTAGAAGTATTCCTCCTCCTGAACAGTCTGGAAACAGTGGCAATTGCCATACTAATGACCCCTATGGTGCTCGGATCAAGCCAACAAGAAATTGTAGGAGATACAGACATTTCACTTGAAGAAGTGCCAACATATATTGGATCGTCTCGTTTCCTTATATTACTTAAAATTTTATTATTTTGTACCGAGCATATTAAAATAACTCTATCCCGCAGATGATATGTATTGTATGTCAAATAATATATGATATATTAGTATAATAGGAAAATTGTAGCCAAGAGTAAAAAATAATAATGTCATATCAATATTTTTAATTTTAGAAATATTAAAACATTATATTGTGCAACTTCCTTAGAAAACAATGTCATTTACTATTTTTTTAATTTAATGCAGTTAGTAAGTTGAAACTAAGAAGTAATTAACCCATTAAAAAATGTATTTAAAAACATAAAATTATTTTTAAAAAATAAAATAAGATGTTTGGCCATGTTTTAAAGTTATTGTTTTCTAAAACATATTATTTTGCAAAACGAAAATCTGAGAATAGCCGAGATGTATTTTTACCGTTTTTAAAAACTAGATATGGAAAACAATCTTCATATACTACGCTAAATGGCGTAAGTGAAAGTAATTTACGCAACTTTTATTTTTCGTACGTTCCTTTACGTTTGCATGTTAGGGTATTAGACCAACTTTTTGATTTTAACTTAATACAACAACTTTTCGATTTTAAGCTTAATATATATATATATATATATATATATATATATATATATATATATATTTTTTTTTTTTTTTTTTTTTCCTGTACGTTGGTCTTGCTCTTTCTTCTTTATAAATTTTAATTAAAATATTTGACATACATAATATAACACATATTAGAGGGACAAATTTCTATCAATATTAACAATTATGATAATGAAAAATAATTAGTTAATTATACTATTATTTCCTAAACTTTAATTAAATTTACATATATGTCCCAAAACTTTTAAAATATACAATTTGGTCCTCAATTTTTTAAGACTTTACACATAAGCCCCTAAAATTTTAAATCATATAATTTGTCACCAAACTTTTAAAACTTTATAGATAGGTCTAACATTTTGATTAAAAAATATGTATTTTAGTAACCTGGTTAAGATCTATGTGTAAATTTTTAAAAGTTTAGTGACTAAATTGTAAAATTTTAAACTTTATGAACTTATGTGTAAAATTTTAAAAATTTGAGGTTAAATTATAAGAATTACTTATTTAAATACTTGTGGTAAATTTATTCAAATTTTAGGGCCTAGTAAAAAAAAATGTATTCTACATGACGCGTTGACATGTTAGTCCTAATCAATAAAATTGGAGAATAGAAATATGCAAGAGAAAGGAAGATAAAAATATTGATATATTTTCTCTCTCTCCTATCCTCCCTCTTCTCTCATATTATTAACCTAAACTAATATGTCAAACTGATTCATAAGTAACTAATAATTTTTATAATTGAAAATATATTCATTTTACGAGAAATTTTATCTTAAAGAAGTTTGTAAGATACATCCGGTGCAAAAAACTTAACAAGTCATCTGATACCATTTTATAAACAGTTATTCTTTTATTTTATAAAACAATTAAGAAAAAAAAACTCTCAAAATAAATAATAAAGAAAATCTAACAATCGGTGTCTTTTTTCTTTCTCCGTAACCCAAATAGAATTATTAACCAACAATATTGAGAAAAAATAATGGTGATGGGATGCTAGCTAACTACAATGATAAGATTTGTAGTTCATAAGACTTTAAATTAAAAAATTAATTTATTAGGAAGGATAATTCATCTCAATTATATATCTAATTTATTATTTATAATTTTTTAATATAAAATTTATTTATATATTTAATATTTTTTTTTTAATGAGAATATAATTGTTCTTTTTAGATTTCAATACTAAGGACCAAGGACCAAGGACCAATTTTTTTTTTTTTTTGCTACAAGGAATAGACTTGTTGTCGTGAGACAAAGTCTATAGAAGGGGACTCTTAAACCTTTAAGAGTATCCAGCTAAATCAGAAGGTAGGAGAGTTAAGGAGATGTCGTCTACTCTGTTATTATTAGAAGCCCATTGTATCAGATTGTGTGCTCTATAATTAAGGTCTCGAGGAATCCATCGGATTGAGATCATGTTAAAGCGAGGGAGAAAGTGATTCATACCCAATAAAATTTGTTTTGTAGTGGGAAGGATATTGAGCCAGTTTTCTTCGAGCAGAGCTTGAATTACTATTTGATTATCACCTTCTAGATAGACTGGTTTATTTGAGAATTGTTTCAAGTAGTGAAAAGCGGCAGAGAAGGCGAGGGCTTCAGCTTCTTCACTGCAAGTAGTGGTCCGGAAGTCTACCCAGGCATGAGTTGTACGGCCATAGCTATCGGTGGTTATGAAACCTATGCCAGCTTTCCCATTGTTCCAAGCAGCATCAAAATTGACTTTGATTGCATTAAGAGGTGGAGGTTGCCATGTAGAAGGGATGGCTATGGATTCCCCGATGGCAGATTCCCTAGTCCAAAGAGTGACGATTTTGGATCTGAATTCTTCAATGTGGTTATGAAGTCTGTGAATAAGTTGTTGGGGATTGATAACCCGGTGTTTAAATAAAACTTCATTTCGCAACCACCATATTTGCTCCATCATTATTGTTGACACTAAAGTGAACTCCTTGGCACTGATGTGACTTGGTAGCCATTTTTTTGGAGGGTGCAGCACAAAGGATATGTAAGAGAAAATATCAAGTTTTTCCAGAAATTCCCATCTTATATTCCATTTCCATGTTAACCACCAAGATCGAATGAAATCGCATTTGATGAAGAGATGATGAGAGTCTTCCGGTGCATTCTGGCATAGTGGGCAAAGGGGATCATCTAGTTGTTTAAACATGGCAATATTCTTCTTTGTACTGAGACAATTGTTGACAATTTTCCACAGAAAGAGTTTGTGACGTTCATGGAGTTTTGCTTTCAAAATTTGCCCCCAAAGCCGAGAATGTGACAGTGGGGAAAGTCGAGGAGATATTTGTGTCCAGTATGCATCTTTAACTGAGTAAATACCTTGTCCAGATCCATACCATTTGAGTTCATCAGGATGATCGGAAGGTGGGTTGACGTTGAGAAGGAAAGGAACCAAGTTTGGTCCAAGAAGGGTACTTATTTTGTGTTGATCCCAAATCCAAAATTGTTGCCAACGACAAAGATCTGTTATATGACTTAAATGTTGTATGTTGTGTATGGACTGAGTTGGAAGCTTTTGGGATGGAAGTCCCGGTATCCAAGCATCCTGCTTAAAATTGAAGTGCTGGCCATTGCCCAAATGCCAGTAACTGCCTGCTTCTATCAGTTTTCTTGCCCATAAAATTCCCTTCCATATGTAGGAGTCACTAGATCTTTGTATGGTATCCATGAAGTGTTGATTTGGTAGGTATTTTGCTTTAAGTACTGTGACCCATAGTTTATCAGGTTGGGTAAGCATTTGCCAAGCGACTTTGGAAAGTAAAGCCTTATTAAAATCCTCCATTTTCCGAAATCCAAGACCACCCACTGTTTTAGGAAGGCACAACTTGTCCCAATGTAGCGGTGAAAAGTAGTGTGTAACTTGAGTTTTGTTGTCCCACCAGAATCTTTTAATTATGGAATCTGCCTTGTGGCAAACATTTACAGGGATTCTGAAGGTGCTCATGGAATAGATCGGTAGATTCTGTACCACAGATGTGATTAGTGTCATTTTTCCCGCTTGTGATAGTAACTTGGATTTCCAGCTGTTCAACTTGTGTTGTATTCTTTCCAAAATACTATTGAATTCAGTAGTTTTTTTCCATCCAATAGGAAGTGAATGACCCAGATATTTGATGTTGTCAACCAAGTGTGAAACAGATAAAGTTTGGCTGATCAAAATCTGTTGAGTAGTATCTGTATTTTTGGAGAAAAAAATAGCAGATTTCTGATAATTTATCTGTTGACCAGACCATGAGCAATAAGTATCCAAAATCCTTTTTGTGTGATGAGCTGCCAACTCTGAGCCTTTTAGGAAGATAAGAATATCATCGGCATAAAGTAAGTGTGAGATGGCAGGGGCAGCAGGATTGAGCTTTATACCAGAGAGGAAGTGTTGACGTTCCGCTTTAAGCAATAGCCGAGATAAACATTCCGTTACCATAAGGTAATTTTTCCTTTAACTATGACCCAATAAAATATGCTATTTTTGACGAAATTAATGCATTTGGACTTTAAAGTTCCACTATTTTAATGAGAAATTATTTGTTTTAGTACATTAATGCCGAATCAAATGAGGTCCCACCAATTGAGGGTCTTCTTAATGCTATCATATATTTTCTACTGCTTTGGAAAAAAAACCTACTCTGACAAAAAAATTGTTCTTTGTGGTTTGTATAATGCAGACCTTTTTGCCGAACATGTAGTCGTAAGCATGGCAAAATTTTGGTTCTAATGCATACTTGATTAGACCAGTAAATCTAAAATATTATGTTATGAATTTGTTAGCATACATATTTTAAATTGTAATTTTTAATCTGAAAAGAAAGAAAAAGATAAAAGATGGAAGAAAGAAAGATGAATACAACCACATTTGATCTGAAATATTATTAAAAAATTAAAAAAATAACACTTTTAAAATTTATAATAATAAAAATAACATTTTAATAATATTAAATAGTATCTAATTGAACAATATTTAATATTAAATAAGTCTAAATTATCATAATTTAATTTAAATAATATTTAATTGAGATGTGTTTAAAAAAAATAATATAATAATTTTTTTAAATTAAATGAATGATTAAAATTTTAAAAAATTGATCTCATGGTATAAATTTTAGGATGTACCACACCTACATCTGTAAGTCAGAAGGATTCTCATTTTACTCTACTAGCTAGTTGTGCCACGTGCGTTTATTACTTTCAAACTAAAAGTAGTGTGACAAACTAATTTTGGCTTCTTTAGCAAACAACAAGAACAAACAAACTAATGGTGCAATGCAATAAGTTTTGGGTGATTTTAAATTATTATTATCACAATAATATTTTATTAATAATATTTTATACAATAAAATATAATTAATATTAAAAATTTAATGAATGTTTTAAATATTTTTATTGTAATAATAATAAAATAATTATGATAATATTAATAAATAAATAAAAAACTATATTTTACCAAGTTATTTTACAAATTACATTTTTTGAAAAATATAAATTACAAATTTCTAAACTATTGGGATATTTTGCAGTTAACCACAAATTAGAGTTTTCAAAAAAATATCCACAAATATGGTAGTTATATTATCACAATTATTTTTGACATTATTACCTCAAAAGTATATGAAATATCCATTTTTTCCCTATTATTAATTGCACACATTTTTGGTATTATTATTGGATAAAATTATAATTGATGAATTATTGTTATTAAAATAATAATTTGAATTATGATTGTAACACCCCATTCCTTACACGAACTAAAATTTGAGTCAAACTAATAATTCTAAAAGTTTTTTGATCTTACCTCAATATTTAGATGTTTCAATAATCAAAAAGTGTTTAAATTAAATTTTGAAAATTTTGAACAAAATTACCAAAATGTCCCTAACTCTTAAAACTTTTCTTGTTATAAAACAAGGGTATTTAAGTCTTTTTACATTAAAAATGAATTGTCACCAGTAGCTTCCTCTCTTGGTGACACTTGTTTTGTTTTTTTTTTTTTTTTTTAAAAAAAAGGAAAGAAAAACGTGAGCATGAATTATTGAGGACACATGTCTTCATGAGTGTTCTCCTTACTCTTATACATATCCTCACCTCCACACACAAGATAAGGTTTCTTATCTTAAGCCTAGTCTCTATCTTCTCAGCCCTCCTTCTCCCTCCCGATTGTTAAAGAAAACATAAGAGAAAACTATATTGAGAGGATTCCATCATAATCAAACTAGGTGAGTTTTCAAGCTATCTATTTTCTTCTTTATTCTAACAAGAATTAGCACTAGTATTATTCTCAAATTTGTGTGTATGTCACTAAGTTCTAAACTATTTTATCATAAATACAAATCTAATGTTGTTGATTAAATTGATTGGAGATTTCAAATTTTTCCTGAAAGTATGAACTAATTTTACATAAAATAATAGTTTCAAGTATTTGAAAACAATTTTTCCAAAAATTGTAATGAAACTGATAAACTTATACAATGAATTATGGTTTGTAAATTATATTTCTGAAAAGCTCCGGATGTCTAGTTCATCACAAATTTTACGGTTTGTAATTTGGAGTTTTCTACACAAAATTATACCTAATTAAATGAAGGTTGTTTTACGAAACACGAACAGCGAAGGCTCTCGGTAGTTTTGATATTTGAAATGGTTATACAATTTGGATTTGAGAAAATTATATCTTGTTTTAAAGCTTAACATGTCTAGTGTTTGAAAATCTTTACGGTTTGTCGTTTCGATATCTCTAGACAAAGTTATGCTTGTTTAACAATGGATATGTCAAGTGAAAGAGGTACTGGAAAAACTGTTTGAAAAACCAATCGGATTTTTTGTTAATTAAAATAGTTTTACTGATTGGAATTGGACATTTTATGTCTTATTTTAAAGCTTATAATGTCTAGTTTAATATAGAATTTACGATGTGTTATTTCGAATTTTTTAGACAAATTTATAGCAACTTAACTAAAGGTACGTCCTGCTGCAAGTTTGCTGAGAAAAATTGTTGAAAGTAATTAGTTTCTATGGATTTGAAAGGGGTTATATATATGATAATTGAGTGTGTAATAACTGATTTTAAAATTTGAAATATCTATTTTTCGTATGTTTTTACAGAAATGAACTTAGACATTTCTACCAAAAGTTATATATGATTATACAAGTGTAGGTTTAGGAGTACCCTAAAACTATTTAAATTGCAATAGTCAAAGTCAAATAACTATCAACATTCCCTATTTTATAAATATTAAAGTACCTTTTAATTTAAATTAAATAAGCAAGCTTTGGAATTATTCTTATTCTGACACAAATGTGGTTATTTTGAAAGAGTTGAGCACACAGAACCTACAGGACACGTAGAGGACCATTAGAGACATTTTTCTATGAGTAGATATTTAATTATTTCTAAAGCATAGATAAAATTGTTTTGAAAAACATTCATGTTCAAGTAAATCAAATTTATACAAGTTGCATATTTATGAAAAGTGCATTCATGTTAACTAGTGTTAGAAAAATATATGTCAATTTCAATGCACTTCAAGAACTTTTACACCATAAGAATATATTTTCTTTTTTATTAATAGAATCAATCAAGTAAATGAAAGATAATTTGCAAGCAAGCTATGATTAAATCAATTTTATTAATAATACTAATTTTTGTACAAGATTGCAAGTTTCACAAATATTTTATAGTTACAAGAGTACTTCCCCTCATGTATTCATGATAGTTGGCTATATTTAGCATTCAGATATGCTGTGACTTGGTAAGATATCATGATCAACAGATTTGGTCTAGTTCAGCTTACTATGATGTTTACCAACTAAGTATGATATTACAAGTGCAGTATGATAACAAGTTCAGTTAAGTCAGTGTGCACATGACTCATGTATCAGCAAAGCCAACTGTGCCATTTTATGGCATGTATCAAGCAAGTTCCCCACACGAGTAGTTGAGAGCTAGCAATTGTGCTAAATGTCTCCTCCGTGTGCAATTAATATCACACATGTGTAATTGAGAGTTAGTGCGAGTGCTAAATGTCTCCTCCGTATACGATCAGATCCCTAAGTTCTCTTGGCAATAAAAATATATTTCTCATGGTTATATAATTTATTCATATACTGATCATAGCATTATTATATTTCAAAGATCATGAACATATATTTTTATCAGAATATTATTTCATTATGTCATGAGTATGTCATTCATAGTTTTCACATGTATCAAATTACAGTTATTTTATGAAATTCAGGTTATGGATGTATGAGTACATTAATTATCATAAAAATTATGTACAGAACATTGTTGTCAACATATATTTATATATCATGATAATTCATAAACACTTCATATGAAGTTGACATGATTATTACATTATTTTATAAAACTTATCCACTCATTGAGCTCTTAAGCTCACCCTTTTATATTATTTCTCTCCCCCAGGTAACAGGTTTTGAGGCCACATCACGTGAGTCTGGAGGCTTAGGATCTTTTTATTATTGTGCAGTCTTGGTTGTTTTTATCTCCTTTTCAGTTTTTATAGTATGTTTTGGGTACTTATGTCTTAGACTAGTGAACAAAAGTATTATGTGGTGTATAGTATGTATCTGACAGTGTTTAGTTATACTTGACCATGAGTCACTTTCTAGTTATGTAAAACTTAAATGAGGTTTATTTGGATTGTGAAATTTTATAATTTAAAATTGTGGCCATTTATTGCAGGAAAGATAGTCCAATAATTAAGGGAAACTCTGCCCAAATTTTTACAAATTTATTACACAAAATTTTCATGTTAAGCCAAGGTCCATTTAGAATGTTAATTATTATGTTTTCGTAGGACACGTCACATGCTCTAGTATTGAGCTGGGGCGGGTCCTTAGAATGATAATATCATCACCCCACAAATATTAAGACTAAATAAAAAGATAGAAAATTTTCTTAAAATATTATATTAAATGCTTTACATAATGAGGCATAGGAGAATCCTGAGTATTTATGATTTTTTATTGTATTTTTTCTTTACGAAAATTTGTAACCAAAACTATTTTTATTAATAAAAAGGTTGTTAATTTCTTTGTTGGTTCTTTTATTTGTATCTTTATTTATGCATTTTTCTGCTCTTAATGTGTTGTACGAGTATATATAATTTTTACATAGTGTATGCCTTCTCTCCCTCAAATAGAGATATTCCTTTGACTTTTTATGTCAAAAATGGGAATAAGTTTATGCGTTGTACAACATGTTTATATCTATTTTTGTAATGTGTTGGGATGTGAGTATATGTTGCTCACATCGTTTTTTTCTCACTTTCAACAAAAGGGTTAGGTTGTATTTATAATACAAAGAATTTGTACTATATAAAGCCAATGTCGGATAAAGAATATACCAAAGTTAATGCTCATTGTTTTCTAGGAATGCACAAGCAAAAATATGCCAAGTTGAGAAAAGTTAACTATTAATCTAAAAACAAGTATTTTAAGTAACTAGGGAATGAACACAATATCATAAAAAGAAAATAAAAATAGGAAAGAACGCTAATAAAATTCTGCAAGTGATGTATATTACCAAGCTAGAGAAGGGCAAAGGGAGGGAAGCTAATCTTTTCCATTTTCATCTCTAGGTAACAAATATCTCTCTTCTTTACTTTAAATTTTGATTTTTGGGTGTTGATTCTTACATGCAAACTGAGACAATTCTTGGGCGTTCTTAACATTTAGGTTTTCCTAGCTTGGTTGATTCATGTTGATAAACTCTATGAAGGCTAGGATTGGGTCTCTTTAATTTTTGCATGTTTAATTGGGATATTGATTTGCTTGTTATATGTTGGATTTCATGTCTTTACAATTATTTATTTTGAGAGTAGTTCATGAGATTGAGCTCTACAAGTTTAAGCCTATAAACTTATAAATTCTACAATTTAGTACCTAAATTTTTAAAAATTCACGCATAGCTTGCTAATAATGTTTGTTATTCAAACTTTTAGGGCCTGTATGTAAAATTTTAAAAGTTTAGGAAGTAAATCGTATAATTTAAAAGTTTAGGGACCTATGTGTGAAATTTAAAAAATTTTGGGACTAAATCATACTTTTGAAATGTTTAGGATCTAAAAGTGAATTTAATTAAAGTTTAGGAACAAATAATATAATTTAGCTTAAAAAATGATTTATTAACATGCATTAAAAAATAATGAAGAGGTTAAAAATAAAAATATGCACTTATTTATTGGTCCCAAATCAATGGTCAAGACCAATAATCCAATATGTTCTTTGATGAAGTCACAATATTCCACAATTATGTAATTATAATCGACATTCAACATGAGAATGTATTATTCATTGGTCCTGAATCAATAATCCAAACTAATAGCACATCATAAACATGGAGAGGAGAGAATAATAAAGGAAAAATTTGTCCCCACTTTTTTTGATTTTTAACTCTTTAAATTTACAATTCTAAATTCGCATGAGTTTGGATCAATACAATACAGGACAGCTCAAGAACTTTTCTGGCCTAAGATGAAATATAAAAATAGGGCCCTCAAATACTTTTTATAAAATAAATATAATCATTTTAAATAAATTTTTTATTTTTATCTTTAATAATTTATGTAAACATATATAATATATATAATATACTATACAAAGAATAAATATTTATTTAATTTTATTATCATTAGTTAAACATTCAAATTGGGAATATATTAGAACACTTTGATCATCTTAAAGTCATTTATATTGCATCTCTCTTCATGCTTCAATCTTTTGTCTTCAATTCTAATGAAGTTTTCCTTATAAATTTTTTTTTCCTCTTGAAAAGAAAAATCAATTGCTAAACTTTTGCGATATAATTTTGAAAGAAAATTTTTTTCAATTAATAAAATAGCTAATCATTTAATATATTTTTTTTACATTGCCGAACTTAAATAATTATCAGCTAACCTTAAGTTTAAATCTTTAGCATATTTCTGCATTGTTATGCAAAGTAGTAACAACTCTGTTTTGTGAGGCACACAAGTCAAAGGTTAAGAACTCAATCTTTATGTAGTATATATAAATTGTGTAATGTTATTTAAATAAATACACATGTATAAAGGAAAAAAAAAAAAAGAGAAAGTAAAAATCTAATTCATCAATTTTAAATCAAAAAATAATTATAAATTAATAATATGATTTAGTAAAAATTATCGAGTTAATTATTAGGGTGCATCAAACTCATGTATTTTGGCATGTAGCCACGTATTGGCTTATTGTGTTATTAATGAAAATTATGAAAAGATGGAAAGATAAAATAATTAATGAGTTGTTGTCATGTTAAGAGTGAAAAGCATGAACTGAGTGCCCAGTTCCTTAACACAAAAAGAATATGGATGAAACTCAACATATACAGCATTGTCGACACACAGTTTGTTTACAGATAATAAATTTGCAAACACTTTTGGAGTATGTAAGAGTGCTTTCAATTTAAATCTATGATTGTTAAGAACTTTGTCACTATGTCCTAGCTATTGAATAGATAATTTGCTACCATTACCTACAGTCACACCTGTATTGCCTTGATAATCTTGAGGTTTATCAATATTTGCAGCAATTGATGTCAAATAATGAGTTGCTCCTCTATCTAGCACCCACTCTTCATTATCATGTGAGTCAGCATCATCATATTCAGCAACCATAGCAAAACCCCCATGAGATTTCATTAGCAGATCTTTGAGTTGATAACAAGTGACTGCTGTATGACCCACCTTCTGACATATTTGACATTGTGGTCTATCTGCAAGTTTCTTTGATTTGTAGAAAGAACTCTTGCCTTTACTTTTCTTTCCAATTGAGTTACTAGTGCTTGCACTAGATAATCCTTGGAGAAATTGAGGTAGATTCCAAGTAGAGGAAGATTTACTACTTGTTGAATTTCCTTGACCTCCACCTTTGATGTGAAGCTTTCCAAACTATGCAGAATGAGCTTGTAATAGATTTACCTCTATCCCTTGCTGAATGTGCCTTTGCTCCCTGGCCATCAATAAGCTATGTATCTCCTCTAATGACCCTGGTTCTGTTCGTAACAACATTCTAGTGACAAAATCACTATAGCTACCATTAAGACCATGCAGGATCTAATAGATCAGATCTTTCGCAGCTACTTTTTCACGAATAGCACACAAATGATCTGCTGCTTCCTTAGCTTCTAACATATAGTGATCAACACTTTTATCATTTTGTCTTAGATTTTGAAACTGAGCTCTAAGCTCCATTATTCAAGATCTAGAACTAGAACTGAAATAAACTTCAAGTGCTCTCCATATTTTAGCAGCATTTGGCTTACCAAAAACTCTTGACCTCACAGAAGTTGTGACAGATCCATACAACCAACTTTTAAGAAGGTTGTTCATCCAATTCCATTTGGCATAAGCTGGATTCACTACCTGGATCTGAGTAGCACCAACATTATGCAGAAGATATTGAATAGGAGCTGGTTTGATACCAAATAGGTAATCTTCAAGTCCATAAGCAATAAAAATACTCTCCATTTGTGTGAGACCCTAATCTCAATTATTATTTTTAAGAAAATAATTTAAATTTATGTATTACATTTAGTTTTATTTAAACTTGTTAAAGTTTGAAATTGTATTTTTTTTATGTAGCCAAAAAAAATATATATATTATAATATCAAAATTATTTTGTAAATATTTTATAATGGTTAAAAAATAATCTCAATTTTATAAACCTTTTTAGAAATTTTAGAAAAATTGAATGAAAATTACCAGAATACCCCTGGTTATCAAAAAGCTTAGTATGTAAGGGTAAGGGTATTTTGGTCATTTACCACCCAAACCCTATTTACCCCTTTTCCTTTCTTCCCCTTCACGTGAGAAGAATCAGAGCTGGTCCTTGCCATCGCAAAAGAGAGCGAGACGATGCGGGCTACCAACATCACTTTCATCGACTCCGTACTCACCATCATTGTTCTTTCCCCACCGTGCGGGATTTCAGCACCTTAGCATTCTGATGACCTAGCACACAAATTTTTCGATGCTCCAGCCATCGTCGACTCCTATTTCGACCAGAGTGAGTCCACCATAGTAGAGTCCTCACTCCACCGCTGTCCTTGTCCATTTCATTGCACCAAATTCCCGATGGATGAAACATCCCAATTATTCGCTAATTTCAATAAAGATGGTTAGCATAAATCTCTTTTTCCCTAAGTGTTCAAACCCTATAATATTGGTGGTAAAAATTTACCTTTATCATTGTTGAAAAAGTTTGATTTTTGCTCTGGTGAAGTGTTGGAACTTAGTTTTGGTGGTTCTAATTGTTGTTGCACGTTTTGTTTATTATTGTTGTATTTGGATGGTGGTTTTATTTCTTCACTTAAAAAGGAACCTAATTAAATGCTTGAGTTTATATTTAATGGTTTAGAAAAATTCTTGAAGCTTCTAATTGTTGTTGCACGTTTTGTTTATTATTGTTGTATTTAGATGGTGGTTTTATTTCTTCACTTAAAAAGGAACCTAATTAAATGCTTGAGTTTATATTTAATGGTTTAGAAAAATTCTTGAAGATGAAAGTACCCAAATTAGTCAGATGACCAATACCCACTTTTTGATTTTCAAGATATTTGTTATTACTTGGATCCTAAAAATAAACCCACTTTGAATAGCCTTGAAGAGGTCGACCCTAAATTTCTTATGTACTTCTATAGATTGGGAGTCCCATAAAAAGGTTTACATATAATAGTTTTACCATATATATTATTTTGATGATACTTTTACTTATTAAACAAATATTTTATGCTAAGATTCAGTTTCTATTATTCAACAAGTTAAAGGGTTCTCAGTTCTTAAAGTTATTCGTCTATTTAACTTAGACATACTAAAACATTCTCTTATATTGGAATTTGGTATTTCTTTATTTGTTAATGTTTTTACTTGGTTAACTTTTGAGCATTTTGTGGTATGCTGATATGAATTTCGAACCATAAGACCCTTGTGGGCATGTTGTTTCAAGAGTGTTACTTGAATAGTATCGATCTCATATTAGTCTAGTGGTCTTCTGTTTTCCAGCTGTACTAATGGGAGAAAAATCAGTTTAGAACTTGTTATGTTTAATGTTAATAATGAATTGAGTTAGAACTGTTGGTCACATTCATCTAAATGAAGTTTTATTGAATGATCTTAATGTTAAGACAATTGGCATTCTTCAAAATGTAATTACAGATATAGTCCTTGCAGAAGAAGCGTTGAAAGGATGAGTTGATAAAGTACCTAGAGCCATAGTTTTACTAACGAGGGTTTGAGGTGTTATCTCAATTAGGACCGTATAGGATAAGTGTACCTATGAAAATCCTTAAGGTAGGGGTTATGACTCAACTTTTTCTTCATGCATCATCATAGATATTTGAATGACTGAAATTTATGCTATGTTTATAAATATTTTTATAAAAGTGTTGATAATAATGTTATAATTAAGATACCCGTTTGGAAACATTTTATATGTATATATGAGATTATGAAATATGGGTATTAAAATATTTTACGTGGGATCTCAGTTTTTATGCATGCATCATGGAATTATTTTTGTGGGGAATATTATCTGTATAGATGTCTTGTAGAGTTATGGTACCCCGAGACTACTGGATGTAGCAGACTATTTTTCGATGGACTACAAGTACGCATTACATTTCACATGTATCTCGGAGTTGTCCATACATGGGTCTTGGTATTAGACCGCATATGGGCCTCAGAGTTGGACCCCTCATTGTATTTTGGAGTTGTCGTTTTGGGTTTTGGTATTTGTTTTCGTCTATTGGTCTCAAAGTTAGACCGCCCATATGACGAGGACCCTTAAGGCAAAGACCCATGTATGTTGAAGTTGATCGATACATGTGCCATTTGTATTTCAGAGTATGACCATACATGGGGCCGAAGGTGGATCCACGTGAGTCTCGGAGGTTGATAGCGCACGCGCCCATGTATTTCAAAGTTGACCAATACATATGAATTTGACATAGTATACATGTGTATTTTATATTGAACATTGCATATTTCGTTATAATTGTATGTACACTCCACCCGGTTTCGAAAGTGATGAAGGTACAGGCATGCTCGAGTTTAAAAAATGAAATCTTCCCACTACTGATATATTGATGATCTATTACTAGACATGCATGAAATATTTTAAATGTAGCAATCATCATTGATTTCATTGAGCATTGTGCATGGAGTATACTCCTACTGAGCTAGTTGTAGCTCACCCCAATTTCTCTTTCTCTTTTCAGATTAGATACTGGTTATTCGTAATTGTTGTGACTTGAACGTGAGGTGTGTATTTCTAAGGAGTTCAATTAAAAGGTTTTTTCTTTACCCTTATCACTTTTATTAGTTATTCTGTATATTGAGTAGACAGGGTGAGATTCAATATGATTTGTTATAAAATCAAATATTTGTAATTATTTGGATTATAAGTTTTTGAAGGTCTTATTGTGTTTTTATTTCAAGGGTACCCAAATTATATTTAATTGATTTGTTTCATTTTAAATTGATATTTCATAATTAATGATTCTAAAATTAATAATTTTCTTTCAAATTTTATATATTTTCTTAAAATTCACATACTTAAAATTTGGGGCGTGACAATTTGTTCTCTCCAAAGAAGGTAATTAGTTCTATCAAGCTTAAGAGAAAAAGCAAGATTGATAGGTGGTGTGGTCACCTAAGCTAGATCAGGTAAAGACATAGTATACCCAGGAGGAGCAGATGATGGTCGGTTGCCACTACCCTCACCATTCTGATTTTCCGCGTCATGGAAAGTCTGTCTGCTAATGGGTGTGATTAGGGGTGTCAATCGTGTTGTGTTTGTTCGTGTTATTCGTGTCGTATTTTCGTGTTGGTTGACACATTAAAAAATTTACTTGAATTTTTTGTGTGTTACTTATTTATAATAGTAAGAAATAACAAAATCTTTAAGAACATAAAAAAATTATTGATCAATTCTTACTAAAAAAAATTTGTGTTCTGTTGTCTTCGGATCGTGCTATCGTATCGTGTCAAAAATTGTCACCCCTAGGTGTGATGTCTGTCATTTTCAAAAAAAGAAAAAACAAAATTGTTTAGAGTATAGGGTATCATACAAGAAAATAAAGCAACAACTCTGATACAATTTGTAAAATGCACAGCATACCTTTCATTACTATTCCATTCTATATATAGAACCTATATAAGAGTGACATGTGTAAAGTTAAATAACTAACTAATATTTTATTACATAAAATATATCTAATAAAAATTGTCTACATGTGTCCTACATAACAAATTGAACATTTGTGGAATTTAAGAGGAAAAAAAAGGCAATAGCAAAAAAATATATTTAATGAATAAAAATGGTACAATTTAGTGTCACTATTATTAAATAAAATTATTATTAAAAAAAATTGCAACAAAATTTAAAATTGTGATGATATTGTCACTCTAAAATTATAATAATTAGTAATTTTAATTTTTATTCTAAATTTTTATGTGATTTTGTTAAACTTTTTAACCTTATGTTAGTAGTGACCAATCTTCCTAACCACAGCCGGGTCTAGAGTTCGTGAAACTAATCACTACCTTGTAAGGGCTTTGAGAGTATGGAGGGCCAAGGAAAGGCAAGAGATTTGTTACTAGTATGGGGGTAGGTTTAATAGCCTAGTTAATGCATCGGTGTTCTTTTTTTCTTATGTTATTAAATTGAGAGGGGGCACTATATACATGTAGGTCAATTATAATCTAATTTTTATAAAATTTAAATATTTACATATTTGATCAAGTGAAGAGGGACACATATCCCAAAAAAAAACATACATATACATCCTCTCCAAATAGGGATCCACCATTTATTCAGCAGTGTACGCCATATAGATAACTTCTCCCTCTACTTGGCTCTTAATTTAATCCCCGACCTTTGTTTGAGTAGCATTAAATAAATAAATCAATACGTATATGTATATGTTTTGGTCAAATAGGTAGCGTGTATATTTGTCAATAGTGTGTATATATGGCTAGATTAATTATCAGCCCATTTTAGGTTTAATTAGGTTTTATGCTCTCAATTTATTGAGTTTGTTAGAAACATGTCTATAATAATATAGTTACAAACATGTCTATAATGTATTTGCATCACTAAAATAATAAAATTTTTAGTAAAATACGTTAGATTTTATAAACATTGTGGGCATGTTTGTAACAAATATGTCTATAATTTTAGAGTTTTAAATACTGTAACTTAGTGGTATTAATGAAGTTGGTTGAAGATATTAGAGCATTAAAATATTGTCCTATATTTTTTAACAATTACATTATTGTGATGTTTATAAGTAGTATGAGACTTAATTTTTTTTAAGGTTAACCTTTTAAGAGTAGATAATTTATGTTGCTTATAGTCTATATAAAAAAACCACTGGTCTCCCTCACCAAAAAAATATACAAGGACATTGCACACAAAAAAGAAGAAGACAAGTGACAACACTAGAACGATCCAAAAAGGCACTTGTGCTGTATTATTTTTATCTATTGTAATTGATCACGTAATTTAATTCTCTTTCTATCTTCAATTTCAATGGATGAAATTTATCAATTTCTCCTTTAAAAAAAGATTAATTTTATGCAAATTTTTCAATATTTTTTCTTCTTCTTATCTTCTTAAAAAATATTTTAATTAAAAATTGGAGTGATTTGAAGTACCAAAGTATAAAGCGCACACTCTAAAATTCCGAACCCCTAATACCATGATTAGAATACTCACTCACGTTTATCGTTGATAAAAATGAAACATACAATTATATTACAATTTTTAATAATACTTTAATTACAGTGAAGAAGCCTGGAAATTTTAACTTTGAATTCAATTGCTTAATTTCTTCTTTATTTTAACATTTTTTCTAGAAAAACCTACTCTATTTTTATGACGTTGAGCTCGAGATGCTTGGAAAACAAATTATGGCTTTTTATTTTAATCGTGCTGCAGTTTTTTTTTTTTATCTTGGTATTCGTTTTCTATGCCCTTTGATGGTTAAGGTTAATGCATGTTAGTAATTCTAATCTTAAAATTCTTATTGTTTAATTACATGACATATTCTTCTTCATATATTTACATGAAATTCTTATTGATTAATTTGTATTCATTCAAAGTTATGAGCATGAAATTCTTCAATTCTTTTGATCAGGTATGGATTAGTTCATATAATTCACTTTATATTAATACTTATGCAAACATAGTTTAATATGAATTCGTGTTGTAGTTGGTAATGTGAGGAAGCAGCTTAGAAGTATTCCTACTCGTCGACCTCAGTCTGGAAACAGTGGCAATTGCCATCCCAATGACCCCTATGGTAGAAACCGTGGTGCTCGGATCAAGCCAAAGACAACATGTGGGAGATACAAACATTAAAATTGAAGAAGTGTCAACATATATTGGATCTCGTTTCCTTAATTAACGTGAAGCTTTTCTTATCAACTCAATAGAGTTATATAAAAGGTCAAAATTATATTATTTACTACCAAACGTATGAAAATCACACTATCCCGCAAATGATATGTCAAATAATATATGACATATTAGTATGATAGGAAAATTGTAGCCTATTTCAAGAGTAAAAAAACACTAATGTCATAACAATATTTTTAATTTTAGAAATATTAAAACATTATATATTGAGCAACTTCCAAAGAAAACAATGTCATTTACTATTTTTTTTTTTTTTAAATTTATTGCGGTTAGTAAGTAGGAACTAAGAAGTAATTAACCCATTAAAAAATGTATTTAAAAACATAAAATTATTTTTTTTTAAATAAATTAAGATATTTGGCCATATTTTAAAGTTATTGTTTTTTGAAACATAGCTAAGATGTATTTTTACCGTTTTTAAAAACTAGATATAAAATCACGAAAAACAATCTTCATATAGTATGCTGAATGGCGGAAGTGAAAGTAATTTACGCAACTTTTGTTTTTCGTTCCTTTCCGTACGTTTGCATGTTAGAGTATTAAACCAACTTTTTTTTATTTTAAGCTTAATATAAATTTTTTTTTCCTGTGGAGGCATGAGTGAATCTCCTTAATTATGCCCTATTCGGGTCGGGTACCCTGCTCAGGTTTGAAAAGTGAGACATGCATTGCAGTTTGCGCTAAAAGGCATGTGGCCTCCAAGATTCAAACCACATATCTCTCACCCAAAAGGATATGCGTCCTCACTCATCTGTAACAACAGTATTGTTTCCACTAAGCCACCCCACGGTTGGTCTACATGGTGGTCTTGCTCTTTCTTTTTTATAATAATTAAAATATTTGACATACATAAGATAACACATATTAGAGAGACAAATTTCTATCAATATTTACAATTATGATAATGAAAAATAATTAGTTAAATTATACTATTATTTTCTAAACTTTAATTAAATTTATTTATATGTTCAAAAACTTTTAAAATATACGATTTGATCCTCAAACTTTTGAGACTTCAATCCTTAAATTTTTAAATCATACGATTTAGTTAGCAAACCGTTAAAACTGCATACATAGGTTCTTACATTTTGATTAAAAAAATATGCATTTTAGTAGCCAAGTTAGGACCTATGTGTAAATTTTTAAAACTTTAAGCACTAAATTGTAAAATTTTAAACTTTAAGAACCTATATGTAAATTTTATATATTTGGGATTAAATTGTAAGGTGTAAACATTTAAAGACCTGTGTGTGAATTTATTTAAAATTTAGGGCCTAATAAAATAATTAAGCCCATTTTCTTACCTACAAATAGTAACATATTAAATTTGAAATAGAAAAAATATTTAATTATGAAAACGTACTTTTAAAACAATTTGGCCAAATACTTGGATAAATATGCCTTCATTTTTGTTTTTCAAAAGAATTTTTAAAAACAATGGCCGAACGAGCTCATTGTTTTTTAAAATTATTGAAAACTACTTTTTGATAATGGTTTGA
Organism: Elaeagnus macrophylla; assembly: GCA_029378325.1. Lineage (NCBI taxonomy): Eukaryota > Viridiplantae > Streptophyta > Magnoliopsida > Rosales > Elaeagnaceae > Elaeagnus > Elaeagnus macrophylla. The sequence goes on from JARDWI010000187.1 coordinate 22,046, forward strand.
AAAATAAAAAGTTCTTTTCAATTGAGCAGGCAGACATAATTAAGTTAATTATCCATTCAACTCAAAGGTACAATATAATGTTATATGTCCTTTGTTTTATTTTTTTCTACGAGGATCTTCACTTATTTATTTGATATAGTAAAAAGATATATATAATAAAAAGACATATATAGTAAAAAAAAAAAAGTTAATTCTATGTAAGCTGACATGTTAGTCCTAATCAATAAGATCGGAGAATGTAAATATGCAAGAGAAAGGAAGATGAAAATATTGATATATTTTTTCTCTCTCTTATCCTTCCTCTTCTCTCATGTTATTAACCTAAATCAATATCAATATGTCAAATTGATTCAGAAATAATTAATAATTTTTATAATTAAAAATATATTCATTTTACGGAAAATTCTTACAGAAGTTTGTAAGATACATCAAGTGTAAAAAATTTAACAAGTCATCTAGTATCATTTTATAAACAGTTGTTCTTTTATTTTATAAAATAATTAAGAACAAAAACTCTCAAGATAAATAATAAAGAAAATTTAACAAGCAGTGTCTTTTTTCTCTGTAACCCAAATATAATTATTAACCAACAATGTTGAGAAAAAATGGTGAAGGGATGCTAGCTAACTACAATTATAAGATTTGTTGTGCCTAATACTTCAACCCAAAAAGTTAACCTATTAGAAGGAGTAGTCCAACTCAACTATATACTTAATTTGTTATTCATATTTTTTTAATGTGGGACTTGTTCGCACACGTAACAATCTCCCCTAGAATGAGAACACATTTGCTCCCCTTAGACTCAAAACATGCCCTTTAGGACCATCCATTAAGCTGCATCCACCAAACGGGTATTCATACTCCATCAAGTTTAAACACATGCTAAGAAATATCCAAAGAACCCAAGCCAATTTAATTAAATCTCGAGGAGTCCAAATGAGTCTAGAATAACATTGATGAATTTCCAACACTATCCAACAGGAGGCCCCACCATTCGTTCAGACTTGGCCCACATGCTCCGCCTACACGGATCTACTTTCAAATTGGGAATCCACCTTTTGTGCGCCTACACAATGCAAATTAGGTCCTAGCTCTGATACTACTTATTAGCCTGAGATTCCAATCCAAAAGGTTATCCTATTAGTAGTAGTTCATTCTAACTATATACCAAATTTTCTATTCATATTTTTTTAATATGAGGCTTGTTCGCACACCTAACATGATTTATGAAACTTTTTGCAAAGATCTCAATAACTAACACAATGTACAAAAGATAGAAAACATGTAAGAGACACTCAAAATTATGAATGATAAGAAGATAGCGAGACTTGCCGACATCATCATGTGCCTTGAAGTATAAATATTCAAGTTAACGATTAATATAACATGATAATGCATTGTTATAAGTTGATAGTCATTAACTCTCCATAAAACTTAAACTGTCAGGAAGAGAGCCAACAATCATTTTATACATCTATCACTCTCCGACAAGTGTTAGTTGTATGCATATGCAAGCAAAATACTTGCAATTTAACTATTGGGATTTCTAGGCCTCAAACATAGGACCTCTAGCTCTAATAACATGTTATAAGTTGTTAAAAAATTAAATCTTTCAAAAACTTAAGCTATTAGAAGAATGCCTACCATGCATAAACTAAAAACATAACATATAGAGAATTAGTATCAACACACATAATTTTATTTGGTGACTTTAAAAAATTATTCTTGCTTCAAAAGAAGCTATTTTTGATGAAATTAATGCATTTGGACTTTATAAAGCTCTACTGTTTTAAAGAGAAATTATTCTTGCCGAACCAAATTGAGGGTCTTCTTCATCTTGTGTTGGTTCTCATCCTTCAACTAATCGTCTTTCTTTTACTTTTAATGCTATCATATATTTTCTACCGCTTTGGAAAAGAAAAAAAAAACTACTCTCACAAAAAATTATTCTTTGTGGTTTGTATAATGAAGACCTTTTTTGCCGAACATGTAGTCGTAAGCATAGCAAAATTTTGGTTCTAATGCATACTTGTTTGGACCAGAAAATCTAAAATATTATGTTATGAATTTGTTGGCGTACATATTTTAAGCTGTAATTTTTAAGCAAGTCAACTAGAATTTAATCTGAAAAGAAGGAAAAACATAAAAGATGGAAGAAAGAAAGAAGAATACAACCTCATTTCATTTGATCTGAAATACTGTTGAGAAACTAAAAAAATAATATCTTTAAAATTTATAATAACAAAAATAATATTTTAATAACATTAAATGGTATTTAATTAAATGACGTTTAATATTGAACAGGTCTAAATTACCGCAGTTCAACCAAACAACATTCAATTGTACTGCAGTTACCCACAAATTAGAGTTTTCAATTAAAGATCCACAAATATGGTAATTATATTGCAACAATTACTTTTTACATTACTACATCAAAAGTATAAGAAATATTCATTTTGCTCCTATTACAATAATAATTTGTATTATGATAATATCATCACCCCACAAATATTAAGACTAAATAAAAAGAAAGAAAATTTCCTTAAAATATTATATTAAATGCTTTACATGATGAGGGCAGAGGAGAATCCTGTTTATGCATGATTTTTTATTGTATTTTTTTTTTTTACTAAAATTTGTAATCAAAACTATTTTTATCATTAAAAAGGTTGTTTCTTTATTGTGTTATTTTATGTGTATCTTTACTTATGCATTTTTCCTCTCTTCATGTGTTGTATGGGTATATAGAATTTTTACATAGTGTATACCTATCTCCCTCATATAAGGATGTTTCTTTAACTTGTTATGTCAAAAATGTGGAGAAATTTATGTGGTGCACAACATATTTACATCTATTTGTGTAATGTGTTGAGATGTGAGTATATGTTGCATCACATTGTGTTTTTCTAACTTTCAACAAAAGGGTTAGGTTGTATTTATAATACAAAGAATTTGTACTATATAAAACCAATGTCGGATAAAGAAAATCCCAAAGCTAATGCTCATTGTTTTCTAGGAATGCACAAGCACAAATATGCAAAGTTCAGAAAAGTTAACTATTAATCTAAAAACAAGTATTTTAAGTAACTAGGAAAAGAACAAGGAAAAAATTGTGCAAGTGATGCATATTACCAAGCTAGAGAAGGGCAAAGGGAGAGAAGCTAATCTTTTCCATTTTCATTTCTAGGTAACAAATATCTCTCTTCTTTAGTTTAAATTTTGATTTTTGGGTGTTGATTCTTACATGCAAACTGAGACAATTCTTGGGCGTTCTTAATATTTAGGTTTTCCTAGCTTGGTTGGTTCATGTTGATAAACTTTGTGAAGACTAGGATTGGGTCTCTTTAATTTTTGCATATTTGGGATTTTGATTTGCTAGTTATATGTTGGATTTCATGTCTTTACAATATTTTATTTTGAGAGTAGTTCATGAGATTGAACTCTACAAGTTTAAGTTTGGGTGGCCAAAATTCCAATGTTTCAAAAAAATGTTTTCATAAAGTTACAATGGAAACTGGGAATGATTCTGGAATATTTAGGCTTTGAGCCTCATCATTTGAAAATATATGGAAGTATGGTTTGAGAGAAATTTTACAGTTTATCATTTAAAGTTTTATGCATAAAGTAATACTACTATTACGCAATCATGTTATATACAAATCGAAACTGAAAACTTAGTTTCAACCATATCTGTTTTTTTATTTTTTTTATTTTGAAATGGTTTTACAAATTGGATTTGGGTGGGTTATATCATGTTTTAAACATTGTGATGTCTAGTTTTAGAGATTACCATTTATGATATCTAGTTTTTTGAACAAAGTTATAGAAATTTAACCAAGAAAATGTTGTGTGGAGATTGTACTGAAAATCACGTTTTAAATAAAACAATTAAATTTAAATTATATAACTTATGAAAAAAATTAATATAATTTTCAATGATTAATTTTTACTGGATTACAGGTCATAATAATCTCTTTAATTTAGCTTTAGATGTAACTTAATTTATTTGCTTTTAATCGATAATTTAGCTTCTTAAATGCTAAAAATAGTGTCATTTAATTCTTTTGATTATAAAAAATATGTTGTTACGAACATACTTTAATATTTTAAATTATTAAATAGTTTTCATCAGTTGCGGGACAAAAATGAAAGAGCAATAACATATCATTTATCTACTTTTAAGAGCTCCAAAAATAGGCAGAATGAAATATAGATAAAATGCTCAAGTTATTTGAGTTGGAAGGAAAAGGCACTGAGTGACCAAACTATACCCTCTTAATGCATCCCCAACTAAGTGTACAAAATATTAAAATAAACATATTACAGTACTGACATTTGTTCTTAATTAATCCTTTTTTCCAAACCAAAAAGCTAAATGTTAATTAGTGTGAATTTAATTTATTTTTGGAATATAAATCAACACAATTTATTGAATCAGTAAAAGCTACAAACATCTCATGCTACCCTTCTAAGTGAACGTTTAGACAATACTCTTTATCTATTAACATGTGTTTAAATTAACTTTATTTTTTTACATAATATTTAATTTTGAGTCATCTTACTATTTTAGAACATTGTTCAATTAAAAACACCTTAGTTGTTGAAACTCTTCAATGAACAATTGTTAGAGCTCTGATGAACAACATAATGCGTTCAATTAAAGCTTTTCATCATAATATTACTCTTAAATAGCATGCGTTTTAATAAGTTTTATTGTAAATATATGTTCAATTTTGAGCATAATCAATTAGGTATAAAAAATAAAGAATAAAATAAAAACACACAAAATTGTATATATATTTATATTTATTTAATTATGATGTAATAAGTATTAATTTTTTTAAAAAGTTAACAGCGTTTTTATTTATAAAATTATTTTAACACATAATATAATTAATTAAATAAATGTAAAAGTGCGTACGTTGCTTTGTTAGCATTCCTTAAAATAGAAAAGCGTAGCTGACCCTATAAAAAAAATAGGGAAATTACCAAAAATAGCACCCCCTAAAAATTATAATAACAAAATTAGCACCCCCTTGTGTTCAATTAGAATTGAACGTTTAATATTGAACGTTCAATATTCAATTTGAACGTAAAATATTGAACGTTCAATATTAAATAGGTCTAATTATCGTCATTCAATTCTAATTGAACGAATAATATTGAACGTTCAAAATTGAACGAGTCCAAATTATCGTCGTTCAATTTTAATTGAACACAGGGGTGCTAGTTTTGTTATTATAATTTTTAGGGGGTGTTAATTTTGTTATTTTATCAAAAAAATACTACCCCAACATTATGAGAGAAAATTATGAAGACTGATGTGGCAAAACGGTTGGTCCCATTCAACTTTTGACAATAAAAAGCACAATAAGACAAAATTCATATTCTTCCCACTAGCTGTGAATGTAATAAAAGGACGGTGAAATTGTTCAAGAAACAAAAAGTAGAAATTATTGTATAAAGATAATTAAAATAAATATAGAAAAAAATAAAAAAAATTAAAGAGAGATATCTTATTTTTATTGATATATAATATTGAAAGATTATATTGATATTTATAGTGATAATAAACTAAAATCTTAATTCTAATAAAACTCTAAATAAAAGTCCTAAATTAATAGAAAAACATTATAATAATTATCTAATATCTTAATTATAATAGTCTCCAATACTAACAAGGAAACTAATTATTAATCTAATATTCAACTATTTCAACACTCTCCCTCAAGCTGAACATAATTTATGTTCAGATTGGACAATGCGGCTACGAAGACGTGAGCTTGACAAGAAGACACCAATCTAGAATTGGAGATGACGACACACGACGGTAGGCCGGTTGACCTTTCTAAAAAACGACGATGAGTCAGTTGATCTTTTTAGAAAACGCGGCTACGAAGTCGTGAGGTTGACAAGAAAACACTCTTTAACTCTCCCCCACAAATTAGAGCATAAATATCACACATGCTCAACTTGAATAGTGAGGTTGAGATTGAGATTGATACCAACAGTCGTGAATCCTTGAAGGCAACAGTGGTGAAAATGGACAATACCCACAGTCGTGAAATTGACAAACGACACTGTGGCTGAGAATGGCGCTGATGGGCCGTGGTTGAGAACGATTCTGATGGGTCGTGGTTTGATAAACGACACTATGGTTGAGAACGGCATTGGTGGGCCTTGGTTGAAGGCGATTGCTGCTAAACTGAGATGGCAGACAACAGTTGAAGGCGAATGATGCTAAACTAAGATGGCAGACAACAGTTGAAGAAGATGACAGTGGGGTATATGTATGACAGATGATGCTAGTGATGACCTCCCTGATAATAACACTGAGGATGAAGCCACAGACAAAACAGAAGAAGTCAACATACTCAATTGTAGATGGCTATAACAAAACTCTCCCTGTCGTCTACAATTGGTGTCAGTTAGAAAGTACAACTACTACATATTCATAGAAAATAAACCCATGAATTTTTTTTTGCTGACTGGACTACTGACAGTGCTGTTGACTGGATTATTGATTGAATTGCTGATTGGATTGATTTGTTGACTGAGCTGCTGATTGGGCAAGTAAGTTTGGACTGGAGCTTTGGAGAATGGGCTAAAGTGAATGAGCTTGGGAGAATGGGCTTAAATTGGGCTGGAGCTTGGGAGAATGGGCTGCTGGGTATATTGGGCTGATGGGTATATTGTGGTATATGGGCTGATAGGGTATTCTAACACTTGAATAAGAATATATGGCCTAGGGTTTGGAAGATCTGGAATCTGAGGGATGAGGATAGTTGGTTGGAGGCGGCAGATCTGAGGCTGACGGAAATTTGATGAGAGTCAGGGGCGCAGATACTGAACAGGTGGTGCGCTGATGGCGCGCGGAGGGACAGGCTCTTACGTCGCGCAGATGGTGAGAGAGTGCGGACGGTGGGCTTGTGGACGAACTGGATGGTGGATTTGGCATCGGATGGAGCTGTAGTGGTGGAGCTGGTGGCTGCGGATCTGAGGCAGCGTGGTGATGCTCGTGGAAGTGACGGCGTTGTGAGGCGAAGACGCTGGGCCGAGTGGTGCAGGGCAGAGGCGCACTGGGCAGAGGAGCGAAGCAGAGGCTGACGGCGCGCGGGGCAGAGGCACAGAGCAGAGGCGCGCAGAGGTTGGTGACTGGTCTAACGGCATGCAGAGAAGAAGCTGCGGATCTGGCCTGAGGTCGTGTGACTGGGCTGCTGGTGGATCTGGTGACTGGCGCACGGGTGTGACTGGTGACTGGTCTGAGGCCGCGTGGTGACCGGTCTGCAGATCCGGTGGCTGGTGCACGGTGAGGCTGGTGGCGCGCTGACGGAGAGCTGGTGAGGCGGACGGTGATGAAAACCGAACAAAAGGTAAATTTTTTTTTTCTCTGAAAATTGAAGAAAGATATCAAATAAAAACAAAGAATTTAGAAAAGTGTATATTAGTGTCCAGGAATCAAGTAATGCTCTGATACCAAGTTAAATTATGACTCCTAAACTAATAGAAAATCAAATAGAGACATCTTATTCTCATTCATATATAATATTGAGGGATTACATTGATATTTATAGTGATAATAAACTAAAATCCTAATACTAATATAACTCTAAATAAAACTCCTAAACTAATAGAAAAATATTATAATAATTATCTAATATTTTAATTATAATAATTTCTAATACTACCAAGAAAATTAATTATTAGTCTAATATTCAACTATTTCAACAACTATAGCAACTCTTGTAAATAAGCTAGTTTGCTACTGTCATGATTACTGAGTAATGTTCATTGCTCTTGTGCAAGTTGTTATATATAGATGGAGATGTAAAGTGAGTTGTTTAATTTTATTTTTTATTTTATATTATATATTCGTGATTTAAAAGTTCACATCTTATTTAAATTTCATACTATTTCATTCATTTAAAGTTATATCTAAAATCATGGTTATTATATGTATATTATGTTATTTTTTTTTTTATTAATTTTGCATTTTTACTTGTCTTATTTAGACCGATTTAAAATAAATGAGATATATCAATACATAGAATCCCTACATATAAAAAAAAATGAGACAAGATTAGATAAAACGATAAAATTAATGGGTTAGATGGATTAATAGGACATTCCATCATGAGGCAGAACATTTTAGAAGCTATAGCCGAGGTTAAAAATTTTAAGAAAATTGATTACATGTATATTTTGTTAGCATTAAATAAATGCATTTTATTTGCAGTAATATATATTGTGTTTAATTTTTCTATATACTTTTAATATGTCATTATATGTATATACCATCAATGTTTAGGAAACACGTTAACAAAAGTGATAACAATTGTAAGTAAAGTGACTATAAATAAGCACTTTTGTCCACGTGTTTCACAAACATTAGTGTATATATAGAATTGTAGCTATATATTATATAAAAATATCTTTTTAGAAACTTTGGAAATATTTTTATTTTTAGAAATTTTTGAAATATTTTTATGTTTTAAAAATTTTGAAAATTTTGAATTATATAACATATAGCCCTTGAATGAGTTTCATAGAGAATGGGAGAGGAGTACACAAATAAATATTTGTTAGGCAACTCTTATTCCTTTCTCTCTCTTTTTTTTAGCATAGATAATTTATTGATGGTGAAAACATTAAAAAAGAAAGATAGAGTTGAAATACAACTTAAAAGGTAAAGACTACACAATTTTGCCACAACTCATAAGAAAATAAATATGAATTTTACATAAAAATATAACATTTTCAATCTAAGACAATTGGAAAGTAATTAACCTTATAGTCTTTTCAGCTGAACAACTTACCTTCTGAAATTTTTTCTCATTTATAGTTTTTCAAATTCTTCACCATATGACAATTAATTTTCTCCAAAGCACTTCATCATCAGCTCTTTCATTCCAAATATTCCAAATCATTATCATCCAATCTTGAATTTCAATAACACCTAAATGAACTCATTTAGTTGCCCCTTCTTAAAAAGACTTCAATAGAGAAGTTACATTTTAGTAAGAGATTATTAGTGCCTTCAATTTCTTAATAGCATAAGGAGCAAATTGAGTATGCATTATCGTCAATATTATTAGGAAACTCTTATTCCTTGCGCGTTTGTATTGAATGTGCATTTAAGAAAATATATATACTATCTAATGATGTTTATGTCATGAATAATCAATTTTGTAATAAAATATTGAACATTAAATAAGTTAAAATATTAAAATGTAATTATCAATACAAATATGAAAAAAATGAACATTTCATGAACCATGTATGGCTCTATTGTGGTGGTAATGCTTTGTATTATTCTACAAATTGGACTCCCCCAACCCTAACATTGTTTGGAAAAAAAAATGATTGTTGGTATTACTATATGATGAATAAAAAATTGCAATTGAAGTTTTTTAAGTGTAATTGCTATCAAATATTTTTATTCAAACATATTGCAATAAAAATTCAAAACGTCAATACTATTTGGCTTGTAGCACAATGTTATATGTTTGTTATTGGCAATGAAAAAGTGAGTATTCAAACTTTGTCATTCTATATATATGTAAGTGGGTGAGTTTGTGTGCAACTATTATTTAAAAAAATTAAAAGCGTCGTTTATATGGGTTATGCCTTTAAGACGGGTAAGACTTTTAGAAACATTAATGTTATAATTTTAATGAGCAACCTTTTGTATTTTTTCTTGTAAGTTACTTATATAGACGAGTAATAAACTAATCATTAATAGTATGGATAAATCAAATTTTAATATTACCTAGGTCATGGGTGTGTAGTCATAATTAATAGATTTTTATAATTAATTAGAACTTCAGATAATCGGGAATTGTTGGAAGTAGGATCAAGCAATTCTCACATTGATAAAATACCAACAAGAGCATAGGTTATAAGTCCATGAATGAACACCACCCAAAGAGTTAACTTTTGTAATGAGAGATCATTGCTTTATGTAAACTCAAGAGAGTTGTAGGGCCTAACAATTCTCATCATTTCATTTTTCTATTTAATATAATTATCTAGATCTAGAGTTATAGAATAAAGCTTTTTATGGAAAGTTTCGCATTCATATTGATGCTTGATTGTTCTTGTGTTTATCTGAGCATTTCCTTGAATTTTTTTTTTTGAGATTCAACATTTGTGCTCTTTAATTATGTGCACTTCGTTTTTCATGTTAGCTCTGATAGAGTGATACCATATAAATTCTTCGTAAATTGAATTTATCAAGATCTATACTACGAGAATGAACATTAAGGGTATGTTTAGTCCACATAATTAAAATTATTAATTGGTTTAGAATAACAGTTACTGAGATTATATAACTAGAACTAAGAATACCTAGTTATCACATAATAAGAAAAGATGAATGAATGAATATTATTTAGTTTTTCCAAAATACCTTTCATATCTAACAATATAAATATTTTATTGGTAATTGAGACTTTTTTGGTAAATATATATATATTAAAATTCTCTTCCTTTGAGAGAAAAAATAAATATTTTTCTCCTATGATGAAAATTAGATATTCATTTATAAAAGAAATAGGTATTTTAAAGAAATTGTAATTCCAGATATTAAAAGTTCTAACAAATCTACTTTATTTCTGATTATATTCCACAAACCGAACTTGCCCTAAAGGAAGAAGAAGAAACATAAATAATTCTCATAAAATTGAATATTCTTCTTGCTTGATTAGTAAATTGATTACACCACACCGTTATTAAAGATACATTGCAACACTTTATATATAGGAGCTTTCCTAAGACTGAAGGATCAACTACCTATTAGATTGCACACAAGTGTAAACTAACAACAATAGCTAACATATTTTATTGATAATTATTCTTCTGATTATTAGCCTAATTCCACTTCACTTAAGCTTTCAACCCAACCTAACATAGTACATAGAGAAATACAACACATACAACATTATTACCAAACGAAGAGCTAGAGCACAAAGTGGTGCTAGTGCAAGTTAACTTTCTTGGTTTAGATAACTCACAAGATCATTGATGGTTATCTCTTCTAAAGGCTTAGATAGGTAACCTGAAGCAATAGTTGCTAGATTATGCACAACACAACGCATAGTGGGTCGTTTATATGGAGAAACTTGAGTGCATGCTAAAGCTATGGTCACCATAAATACTACTGCATTTGCCAGTTCACTTGATGGAAGTTGCATCCGTTGGTCTAACACATCCTTTAAAAACAATTCATCTTTGTTTAACATTTTTCTTGAAGTTGATTCATGTACAAATTCTATCAGTTCTTTCGGATGTTTTCCCATCATAATTTCCAAAGTTACAATCCCAAAGCTATATACATCACATTTGTCTGTGGAACGAATTGGCAAAGCAAGCTCTATGAACATAGCAACATATAGATATTAGTAAATTTACAAATAAAATGTGCATGTGATATGACATCAGTTCTTTTAAAGTATTGAACAAGAAAACATTCATAGAATATGCAATATATCATACTCTGATTATCTTATAACTATTACAAAAAGGTGAGTTTGCATATCCCATATTTTGGCATTCTCTAAACTTTTAAATAATGGTAAAAAATTTAATGGTAAGGGCAACATGCATTAATTTAGTGAGTTTGTACTTTCCTATCTTCAAAAAATACAATCAAAAATGAATTTGGGATATGTACTTCAATAATCAATGTATTTTTCATATAATATAATTTCAATAGTGATATTGACCCAATTGAATTTTTTTTATTACTGCAACGTTAATACATGAATCGACTATTTTCTTCCCATAATTAATATACTTTTAAAGAAAATTGTCATTAATAAATATTAATTTTGAATATAACAATTTAAGTTGTAATAATATAAGAAACCAACAATTTAACTATCTATAACTATACAGAAGGTTGGTAAAAGGTCATTGTTATTAATGCACAATATCATATTAATGATCATTAAGATGCTCAATATATGTTATTGTAGTATTATTTTAAAATGTTGTTACGATATTATCTATCATTTTTCTAAATATATAAAATTTATAAACTTGTTTCAGTAATTTAATTGTATAATTACTTATATTACAATAATTCAATAATGATCTTGTTTTAATCCCAACATTTTGACATTTACTTGCAAATTTATTATGTCACAAATTTAAAATTGCATTATTCATTGGATATACCTTGAAATTTTCATGTGTAATGCATGTAATATTGACAAGTTTAGCTTATGTGAGATGCATGTAATATTGACAAGTTTATTATGTGAGATGCATGTAATATTGACAATTTTCATGTGTAATGCATGTAACAAACCAAATTACTCATCTTATCTAGGGGTATCTAATGAGCTGATCCATCGTTTTTAGGTTCAGTTTTGCTTATGTGAGATGTAGCTCAGTATAACTTATTTAAATTTAATGTAAGCCAAGTATAGACCATATTACTTTTAAATAAACTAAGCTGAGTAGTATTAGCAAATATAAATGTTAGATTGAGTAGCTATTAGCAAAAAATAAATTAGGATGCATAGCTCTTAAGTTGACTCATTTAGATTTTTCAAACTAAAAAAAAAATTATGCTTAATTAGTTTAAAAACAAAAATGTTAATATAAATATTATTTTTTATTATATTTTTATATTTTTGTAAAACAAGAAAAAATAAGAATATTATCTTTAAAATGTTGTCTTTCATAGTGACAATAAAGTCATTATTTTTTAACAAAAATATTTTGTTAAATGAATTTGTGAGTTGAATTTTTTCAACTCTTTTGAGTAAAAATAAATAAGCTGAGCCAAGTGGCTCATTTGACACTCATAGCTTTAAAGAGACTATATCACTCATCTTTACTACACTTGGCATAAACATTTTATATTTTGTGTGTGTTTACTTGTACCTGGGGCCATATAGCCGCATGAGCCGACAATTGTGGTCCAAATGGTTGAATTTGAGGGCAACAATCTTGCTGTACCGAAGTCTGAAAGTTGTGCAACAAGGTCTTCCCCAAGCAATACATTGCTTAAAGTAATGTCCCTGTGCACGAGTGGTGGAGCACAATCATTGTGCAAATAAGAAATTGCATTAGCTAATCCTTGAATAATTTCTATCCTTTTTTCCCATCCAAGTTCTCTTTCACCTTGTACTCTATACAATGAATTTTTTAGACTACCTCTCTCAGCATATGTATAAACTAGGTACATACAACCCCTAGTAGAGCATGACCCATGAAACTTTACAATGTTTCTGTGCCTAATATTTGTCAAAGCTTCAATCTCATTTTTGAAACTCATTTGATTTATTGTTTGAGTTTCAATAGAATTTGAAACATTGATGCACTTGATTGCAACAATCAAACCATCACCTAAATCAGCCTTGTAGACAGTACCAAATCCCCCTTTTCCAATACAATAAATTTCATTAAAGTCCTCAGTGGCCTTCACAATGTCTCCAAAAGTTATTCGTCTCTCAACAACTGATATTAACATATTGCTCTCGTTCAATCCAGATCTTTCATTTTTTTCATCTTTAAGTTTGTATCTTTGATGCAGTATTATTAAAACAAGTACACAAAAACTCACTACCAAGCCAAAAAAAGGAACAAGGACCTTGACAAGAATCTTACGAATTATCTTTTTGGAAGAAAAAATTGGACATGGGTGAATCCCTACAGCATCTCCACATAATCCCGAGTTTCCAACATAAGCATTGTTTGATGAGTTAGCTTGGAAAATTCTCCCAGTAGGGACTTGACCAGTCAAGTTGTTGTAAGAGAAATCAATATAAAGAAGACTACTCATCTTTGAAAATGATGATGGGATTTTACCAGTAAGATGGTTATATGACACATTCAAATACTCCAATGATGTAAGCTTGTAAAAGTTTGAAGGTATTTCATTTGACAACATGTTGCTACTGAGATCCAATGTATATTTCAATAAAAATAAGTTTCCAATCTCAGCCGGAATTGAATCAGAAAGCTTGTTGTGGCTAAGATTTAAGCTTAACAATTTTACGCAGTTTGAAAGCTCTTCTACTATTTTACCAGACAAATTGTTTGCTGACAGATCAAGAAAGGCTAGATTAGCTAGCTTACCTAGACTTTTAGGAATTGCTCCTATCAAATGATTGTTGCTCAGATTGAGTGTACTCAACAAGCTTAGACTTCCAAGCTGTATTGGAATTTCACCAATCAAGTTGTTATAATGAAGGCTCAAAATTCGTAGTTGATTCAATTTTCCAAGCTCTGGTGGGATTTTACTAGAAATTTTATTTCCATCCATCTGCAAATTAGTGAGGTTTTTACATTCTCCCCAACTCGGTGAGATTTGGCCAACAAAATGATTATCATTAAGACCCATGAATTCAAGACTTGGATGAACACCAAATGCATTGGTTATGTTACCAGAGAATCGATTTCTATCGAGTCGTACTCTTCTTAAAGCCGAACAATTTTTAAGGCATTCAGGCAATGACCCTGTTAAGTTATTATCATTTGCAGTGAAATTTACGAGAGCAAACCCACTACACAATTCGGATGGTAACTCTCCATTGAAGCTGTTATTTGAAAAGTTAATGAATGTCAAATTAGGACTATACTTACCAAAATCTTTTGGAATTTCTCCAGAGAATTTATTGGTGAACACAGAGAATATCTTTAACTCTCTTAAGTTAGAAATTGTATCTGGTAACTCTCCGAAAAAATGGTTCGTATTGACATCAAAATAAAGAAGGGAAGTGAAGTTTCCTACTTGAGGAGGGATTGTTCCACTGAGATTGTTGTAGAACAGATTAAGCAATTGAAGGTTTGTGAGATTCCATAGCATCCAAGGAATTGGACCCGAAAAACGGTTGACAGAGAGGTCTAAATGAATCAGGTTCTTCAAGTTGCCTATTTCAGAGGGAATAGGACCCGAAAAGAAGTTGATGTAGAGAAAAAGAGAGTTAAGCTTTGTCAACAATCCAATTTCAATTGGAAGCGTCCCACCAAATTTATTAGAATGAAGATGCAATGAAGTCAATTCAGTCCAATTGGAGATTAGCATAGGGGAAATAGAACCAGATAGGAAATTATCAGACAAATGCAAGGTACTAATTTTATTCAAATTGGACAGAGACATGGGTAGTTCTCCACTAAGATGATTCACAGACAAAACCAAAGTGGTAAGATTAGTACAAAGTCCAATCTCAGAAGGAATTGTGGAGTCAAACAAATTGTTTTCAAGATCAAGAATTGAGAGTTTGGTGAGTCTTGCAATAGAAGAAGGAATTTCCCCTTTGAAGTCATTGTTACTCAATTCAAGAATTTCAAGTTCGGATAATGATATAACCTCTTTAGGAAAGGAACCACCAAAGAAGTTAAACCCAAGATGAAGTGCTTTGAGATTTGAAAGCTTTGAAATTGTAGGTGACAGTGGTCCTTTAAATTGGTTGTTTGTGAGATTAAGGTATTGAAGTTTGCTGAGATTTTCAAATACTGATTCTGGTATTGTGTCATTCAACTGATTGTAGGACAAGTCAATAAATCTCAAGTTCAAACAATTGGGTATAAAATTTGGGAATTCTGAATTGAGATTATTGAGATAAAAGTTAAGGTATGTTAATAAAGGCATACTAGAAAACTTGGACCAATCAGGAGCTACAAGGTAGTTTCTACCAAAGCTTAAGTAAATTACCTTTTGTAGATTACTGACTTGATAATGAATGGTACCATTGAGATTGTTGTTGTAAAGAGTAAGATACTGAAGTTGTTTCAATTGGGTTATCTCCAAAGGTATTTCTCCTTCTAAGAAGTTATTGGACAAATCCAACAAATTGAGGCTTGAGAGGTTACCAATGGTCGATGGTATCGGACCAACAAGATGATTGGTGCTAAGGTTGAAGACAGAGAGGTTTGGGAATGAAGTGAAGTTGAATTCAGAAAGTGTTCCAGTCAGGTCCAAATTGGTGAGTGTGATCTCTGTGACTGTTTTTGTGGTGTCGTCACTGCTGGAAATGGATCAGAGAACGCAGGTATGAAGATTCAACATTCAAGTCTACTTTTATTGAAAATAGTCTCTCCTTTTTATAGAGGAGAGTTACAAACGGGAAGAAGTAATCCTAGCTAACAACTTGTAACAGAAATGCTAATTAGGTGGAGACTTTTAAGTTAAGTCCAACGTTTATTTTGAATAAATCAACTAATCAGAGTAATCAGCTGCTTTAAGGTGCACATCTAACACTCCCTCTTGCTCCAAAGCTGCTGATGTAGAGCATTTCCCTTAGAAACTCAAACCTTCCCCTGGATAGAGCTTTGGTGAACAGATCTCCCAACTGATCTTCAGTAGAACAGAACTCTAGATTTATTTCTTCTTTAGTTACCAATTCTCGGATAAAATTGTACTTGATTTCAATGTGCTTTGTCCTCCCATGAAACACAGGATTCTTGGTCATAGCAATGGCTGAGATACTGTCACACATTAATGTAGTAGGACCTTGTTGTGTCTGTCCCAAATCTGATAGTAGTTTTCTGAGCCAAACAATTTGGCATGCGGCAGAATTTGCAGCTACATATTCTGCCTCAGCTGTGGACAAGGCCACTGTGCTTTGTTTCTTGGATGACCAAGAAATTGGTCCTGAACCAAGCAAGAAACAGCTCCCAGATGTACTTCTTCTATCTTCAAGAGATCCTGCCCAATCACTATCACTGAAAGCTTTTAAAACCAACTTTGCATCTCTTAGATACCAAATTCCATAATCATATGTCCCAGCTACATACTTCAGAATGCGTTTGGCAGCACCATAGTGATGTTTTGTAGGCTTTTGCATAAACCTCGAGACCAAACTTACTGCAAAGGCTATATCTGGTCTGCTTTGACCAAGAAACATTAATCTCCCAACAAGGCTTCTGAAACTTGTTGGATCGGCATCTCCTGTCCCATCTTCACTCCTCAACTTTTCACCAGGATTCATAGGTGTGCCAACCATCTTGCAATTGGAAAGGTTATATTGTCTCAGCAAGTCTTTGATATATTTCTACTGACACAAAAATACCCCTTCTGACGTTTGTTCAACCTCAAGTCCTAGGAAATACTTCAGATTTCCCAGGTCAGTCATCTCAAATTTCTCCATCATTGCAGCCTTGAACTCAGAGACAAGTTGAGAAGAGGATCCTGTATAAACCATATCATCAACATAGAGACTTACCATTATAATCTCATCTCCTTCTGCCTTCTTTAAGTATAAAGTGGGTTCATTTGGACTCTTCTGAAAGCCTTGCTCGAGGAAAAATTCATCCACTTTACTATACCAAGCTCGGGGGGCTTGTTTTAAGCCATATAACGCCTTCTTCAGTTTATACACTTTTTCTTCTTCTCCTGCTTTGATGAAACCAGGTGGCTGCTGAACATACACTTCCTCTTTGAGCTCCCCATTCAAAAAGGCAGACTTGACATCAAGTTGGAAGATCTTCCAACCATATTTTGCTGCCAAGGCAAGGATTATCCTTACTGTTTCAAACCTAGCCACAGGAGAGAATGTCTCCTCATAATCCACACCATATTCTTGTGTGTAGCCTCTAGCCACAAGTCTTGCCTTATACTTTTGAATTGAACCATCTGAATGATGTTTCACCTTGAATATCCATTTGAGAGTGACAATTTTCTTTCCTGTTGGCAGTTGAAGAAGATCCCAAGTGCCATTCCTCTCTATAGCAGAAACTTCTTCCTCCATTGCATGTCTCCAGACCTCTGACCTCATTGCTTCTTCAGCTGTAACTGGAACATCTGCAAACATTGCATAGGTAGAAGCATAGATATCACTGAGTGATCTTCTTCTCCCTCTGGAATCTGGAGAAGACTCTTCTGATGAAGATTCTTGCTGATGAACATTTTGTTCTGGAGTGGCTGGTGGTGTAAGTTGCTGTTCTCCAGGTTGATGGTCTTCTTCTTCAATGTTTACAGCATTTTTCTCACCTGTCTCAACTTCATACCAGCTAGCATCCTCATCAAATTTTACATCTCTACTTATAATCATCTTTTTAGCCTCAGGATCAAATAGTCTGTATGCCTTAGAATTACTGCTATACCCAACAAAAATGTACTTTCTTGATTTTTGATCCATTTTCGTTCTACCAGTGGGTATTAAGGCATAACAAAGACATCCAAATATTTTCAAATGAGTTACTGAGGGTTTTGATTCATACCAGGCCTCATAAGGTGTCCTATCCATGACAGCTTTGGTAGGGGAAATGTTGAGGAGATATACAGCTACTGATACTGCCTCTGCCCAAAAGATATTTGGAAGTCCCTTAGTTTGCATCATGGCTCTTGCCATTTCAACCACTGTTCTGTTCTTTCTTTCAGCAATCCCATTTTGCTCAGGTGTGTAGGGTGCTGTTAGCTCCCTTTTGATGCCATGCTCAGCACAAAACTCATTGAATTCTTGAGAACAGAATTCACCTCCTCTGTCTGTTCTCAAGGCTTTCAGTTTCTGCTCACTTTCCTTTTCAACCATAGCCTTAAATTTCTTGAAATGTTTAAAGGCTTCTGACTTGAATTCAACAAAGTACACCCAACACATTCTTGAAAAATCATCTATAAATAATAAGAAATACTTACTGCCACCATGTGATAAGGATTTCATTGGGTCACAGAGATCTGAGTGCACTAACTCCAACTTCTGTGTTGCTCTTTTGGCCTTCCCATATGGGAATGGCTTCCTGGTAAGTTTAGCTAGAGAACACCCCTCACATACGCCATCCATGTCCTTTATTGTAGGAAGTCCTGACACCATTTCCTTGTTTGTTAAGAGCTGTAGGCCTTTAACATATAAATGACCATACCTCTGGTGCCACATCTCACTGTTTTTAGCCTTGCTGCTCACCAATAGGCACTCTTCCTTATCTGAGAAGTCTACAGGGAACATTTTGTTCTCAGTCATCTTTGACCTTAGTACCAAATTTCCTGTGCTGGACTTCACCATACACAATCCTTTCTCAAATAGAACAGAAAAGTCACTTGCAATTAATTGACCCACACTTATCAAGTTATGAGCAAGTCCAGGAGCAAAATAAACATTTCTGATATATTTCTCTTTTCCATTAATATATATCACAACTGTACCTCTGCCTTCAATCTTAATTTGCTTATCATTGCCCAATTTCACATGTGACTTGTGAGTCTCATCTAGCTCTGTGAACCTTTCCTTCTCTCCAGTGAGATGGTTTGAACAACCACTGTCAATGTACCATACTTCAGATTTCTGGTTCCCTTCATTTGCCATGAACAGGAATTCTTCTTCTTCTTCATTTGATTGTTCAACATATTGAGCCTGATCAGCCTTGTGCCAGCAGGTGTCTTCTTTGTGACCAAGTTTTTTACAGTAAGTGCACTGTACTGCACCAAACCTGCCACGACCTCTGCCTCTTGGAAAAATTCTGCCTCTTCCTCTCTGTTGAGTAAAGGGCCTTGACGTGCCTTGAACTTGAAAGGCCTGTTCTTCTTCCTTGTTTGTAGTCTTGTTAATTCTGGCTTCATGAGTTTGAAGGGAGCCCATCAACTCATCCACAGATAGAATTGACAAATCCTTAGATTCTTCTATGGCCGCCACAACATGGTCAAATTTGGTTGTGAGGCTTCTTAGAATTTTTGTAACCACAGTAGGATCTGAGATAGTTTCTCCATAAGATCTCATTTGACTGACTGTAGAAGTGATCTTTCCAAAATATTCTTCAACTGTTTCTCCATTCTTCATGTGCAAAGTCTCAAAATTCATTCTCAGAAATTGCAATTTAACTGAGATTACCTTTGCTGATCCTTGATATATTTTCTTCAACGTGTCCCAGGCTTGCTTGGCTGAGGTGCATCCGGATATCCTTGAAAAGATGCTGTCATCAACAGATAACTGGATGAACAGCAAGGCCTTTGCATCTTTCTTCAGAGTTTCTTTGGAGACTGCATCTGTGCTGGTGCCTTGATCAGATCCTTTCTCCACCAGATCCCATAAGTCTTGTGAGATGAAAAGAGTCTTCATTTTGATGCTCCAATAGTCATAGTTATCACCTTTGAAAGATGGAATTTGAGGTTGTGAAACATTGACACCATTGCTTAAAGATGCCATGTTATTTTTATGTGAATTAGTAATTGAATGTTGAGTGGAAGCGAGTTTTGAACCTTATGGCTCTGATACCACAATGCTGGAAATGGATCAGAGAACGCAGGTATGAAGATTCAACATTCAAGTCTACTTTTATTGAAAATAGTCTCTCCTTTTTATAGAGGAGAGTTACAAACGGGAAGGAGTAATCCTAGCTAACAACTTGTAACAGAAATGCTAAACTTGTAACAGAAATGCTAATTAGGTGGAGACTTTTAAGTTAAGTCCAACGTTTATTTTGAATAAATCAACTAATCAGAGTAATCAGCTGCTTTAAGGTGCACATCTAACAGTCACAAACAAGACCAAACCAGTTGCAAAGATTGTTAAGGTTTGTTTGGGACCAGGAGTTTAGTGAAGATGGAGCAGAGTATAAGCTGTTTTTCCAATAGATCAAAGATTCTGCTTGTGTATTTTTTGGAGAAAATATAGCATTACTCAGTGGAAGGATGGAAATAAAGTGAATGTGAAAGAGTAGAAAAAGAAAAGGAAGATTTGGTTTCTGAAAGGTTTTCATGTTGAGATTTGTGTGAGTAAGAGTGGCTCGTTTTGTTTTGAGCTAAACAAGTAAGAGTGGCTTGTTTATTACTTAGGTTTAGCTTTTATAGACGAAAAAAATAGAGATGGATTTGGGAGAAGTTGTTCATTCTGAGAAAAAGTTCAGAGTCTTAGTAAAAAAATAGGTAACTGTTCATATAGTTCTGAACGCAGGCATGAGTATCCAAAAGTGAAGTTGAAAATTTAGCTTTAACAATCCTTGTTTTATTTATTTTTTATTTTTAACTTCTTATTAAAAAAAATATATGTTTATTTTTTTTAACATTAAAAAATATATATTTATTTACGTTATAAAAAAAATATGTTATGAGAATACAAAAAAATTACACCATAAAATTAAATCTTAAAATTATTAGTAACTGAAAACCTAAGCCCATTGAAAATCCTTCTCCCTTCTCCTCGTGTTTTCTCACTTTTGACTTCTAGTTCAGATATAGAAGTTGGTAATTTTTTATTTTATTTTAATAATTTAAAATTTAATTTAAACAGTATAATATTTTATTTTTTATTTATGTATTCAATTTTATTATAAATTTTATATTTTAGCTTTTTATAGGAAGGAAAAAACAGAGATGGATCTGCGAAAACATGTTCATAGTCTTAGTAAAAAGTTGGTAACAAAAGTGAAGTTGGAAATTAAGCTTTAAATTGTTGAAAAATCCCAGCCCATTATTAAAAGCCGTCAGTGTTTTCTGAGTGGGAGACTTCGACTTAGAAGTCGATATACTGGGTCTTGTCGAATTATTGGAAGTCGTTTTATTTGCGTTAAATATGCTTTTTAATCATTTTATTTTCAAAATAATAGTAAGGGCACTTTCTACATAAAAGTAAAATATTTTATTCACTTTTTAAATAATAAAATATTATTTTATTAATATATTTTTTTAAAATAATAAACATAATTTAATGAAGATAAATTTGTTATTTTATTTTAACAATTTAAAATTTAATTTGAATAGTACAATATTTTATTTTTTATTTCTTTAGTCAATTTTATGATAAATTTTATATTTTATGAAATTTTTCTGTATTTTTTAGCATTTTTTTGTACGTATCGTGTTCGAATCAAAATTATAAACTTTATAGTATAAAAAAATAAGAGCTATACAGATTAAAAAATTACAAAATTAATAACGTAGAAACTATATAAATAAACTCTCTGTTATAAAACCACACATGGATGGATGACCCATTTTCGTGGAAGACTTAAGTCAATATAGCCTTAAGTCAATGTAGAATGCATGATATACAATTACAACTTACCTTTAGCTTATTTGGCCATTAACTTATTTAAAATTTTATAAATTAATGCTTAACCTTTTATTTAATATAATTTGGTTCCTATTATTTTTAAATGATAAATTTAATCTAAAATATTAATTTTTATTAAATTATTTTAATTATATTATATTTAACTATCATATAATTAAAATATTAAGAATCAAATTATAATTTTTTTCATTAGTTGCTGACTAAATTGTATATTTTGAAATAAATTAAAAATCAAATAAATTGAAAATATCAAATTCCATTATAGTTAAATATAATGCCGTTAAATTAAATAACAAAAATTAAAATTTTGAACCAAAATTTGCTAAATTTAGATGTTTAGGAATTCAATTATATAAATTAAAAAACTAAAAACTAAAATATCTTATTAGCACTATAGACATTTACCCAACTTTTGCTTATAGTCAAAGTAGTTTGGTATAACCCATTAATGGGTAGGTCCAGTTAGTGTCATAGCTAGACTCGTATAGATATTACAGTGAATTGCTCAAATAGCAAAGATTTGTATAAAAGAATTTTTTGGACTTAGATAGCACTTTTTGGATTGAAACGGTGAGTTTTATTTATATAATATATATGATTTTTACCAAAATATCCCTTTATCCAAATAGGAAATACCCATCGGCCTCTGACCCTTTCTGAGTATTCGTAAAAACTTCGTCATTTTCGTATTTCCTTCGAAACACTATCCTTACTGATAAGCCATCATTTGGGTTTTGTTCTCAAGCTTTTGACTATGTCTGCAAAGAAGTATTTAGTTTAATTCCAATCACCCACTGAAAGAAGAAGAAGAACAGCTTATGGAACTTGTACATTCACATTTTGTATGTACAGGTTACATACACATTTATTTTGTATGTAACCTGTATATTTACATTTTGTATGTAAAGGTCATGTGAATGTACAGGTTACATACAAATTTATTTTGTATGTAAATTTGTATGTAACCTGTACATTCACATTTTGTATGTAATCTGTACATTCACATTTTGTATGTAACCTGTACATTCACATTTTATAAGCTGTTCAAAACAACAATAACATACAAACAATACAATGCATTTGATGTGAATATACAGGTTACATACAAAATAAATTTGTATGTAACCTGTACATTCACATTTTGCAGGAAGAACAGTTTGTAGGTACAGGTAACCTGTACATACAAAATGTGAATGTACAAGTTCCATAAGTTGTTCTTCTTCTTCTTCTAGTGGGTGATTGGAATTAAACTAAATACTTCTTTGCAGACATAGTCGAAAGCTTGAGAACAAAATCCAAGTGATATTGCAAATAAATAAAAAGAACCTCAATTTGATAACTACTTAAAAATCAATTTTGGAGGTAATTAAAATTAGTATATTAATAATCTAACTAAGTTGGGTACCCTGTATTTGGAGGAGAACAAGTTGAGTGGGTAAATCCCAGAACTTGATTTGCCATCACTTCAACAATTCAATGTTTCGTTTAATCAGTTAAATGGTTCGATCCCCGCGAAGCTTTCACGCTGGTCCCTTGATGCTTTTTAAGGGAATTCTCTCTATGGGAAGCCATTAGTGTCTTGTAATGGAGACGAGAACAAGGATGAAAAAATTGGCACAAAATTGAAATTGAATTGTAGTAATCAACACAGCCATGAAAACCCAATTACACAATAGTGAACGCAGGATACAACATTAAAGAGAAGGAGAAAATGTGAAGTTCGAAAGTGAATACCGGAAGCTGGTGAAAGAGAAAGAAGGCAGAAGAAGCGAAGCTACCATTATAAGCTGGGGGTTAAAAGTGTCATTTATACCGGAAGCTGGTGAAAGAGAAAGAAGGCAGAAGAAGCGAAGCTACCATTATAAGCTAGGGGTTAAAAGTGTCATTTATATCTTGTCAAAACATAGTCGTTTTGCTATATGAGGCAAAAAGTCAGTTTTTATTGTATATATATCATTTCAGGGAATTAATTCTAGATATGAGGGTGCACATTCGAGCTTTGTATTAGGCAACGATTTGAATTTAATTACATTGTGCATGTCTTGGGTGATAACACTCTCATAATTCTTCCGCATGCAATATGACCTAAAATTTTTTTTGCTTGCCAATGAAGTGGGATATGAGTGACTACCTATTCCCCACAGAGGTTTCTCTTATGAACCAAAAATAAAAGGTAGTTTGATATAAAAAAGGTTAAAATATCCTACATATATTAAGTTTATTTTCACCTCTCTTATGTTTAGACAATATTATTTTAGCTATTTTTATAGACATAGTATCTTCAATTTTATGATTATTTTGTCAAATTTTTTCACTCACACAATTATAGGTATTTGCCTTAAAGGGATCAAAAGTGGTATAAAACATCAATTAAGGCGCTGCATCGATGGTTTCTTTTGTTATTATTATTATTATTATTAAAAAGGAACTTTAAGTTATGATTGCTATAACATGTCACCTTTTATAATTGATATAGGATCGGTACAATTAAAATATTAAAAAATAGGCAAAAAAATGATGGGCATAAAAAGTTGATATTTGGTTAATTTTTTTATGATAAGATTTTACACTAACACAACCTACTAAGAATCCATTTTTAATAAAAAACTTATGGGACCAGGCGTGGCAACACTACTACAAATTTGTCTTTATAGTGGCCTTCCCATAAGACTTATAGGACGGTTATTAAAAGTCCCGTCCTAAAAGAATCGAAAAAATAGGACGTTCACGGAGCACCTTATAAAAAGTTATGGCCATCTTATAAAATTCTTTTAAGACGACCACGGGCACTGGCCGTCTTATAAAATTCTTTTAGGACTGCCATAAAAAATAAAAAAAAATAAAAAAAACCTTATAGGACGGTCATTGGTCGTTCTATAAAATTCTTTTAGGACGGTCAATAGCTGTCCTATAAGTTTTTTTTTTTTTTTTTTTTTTTGTTTGTTTTGTTTGTCCAGACTGAAATCTATATATAAACTGTACAAATCTATATATAACACGATTCAGATTCAGAATGCATTTCATTCCAAAAAATCCATAATTTACATTACATATATATGGTTCAAAGTTGCCTAGCTTTAATTTACACAGATTATCATAATGTACAGTTAAATTACATGAACATACATATATATACATACAATTTAAGGTTCAAAGCTGCCTAGCTTTAATTTACACAGATTATCAAAGTGTATAGTTAGATTACAAGAACATACATATATATGAAACATACAATCTAAGGATTAAAACAAGCTACATACAAATTAGCTAATTGTTTGAAAGATAATTGTACACGTACATACATCATTCTTGCCTTAATGTCAGCAACTCTGTTGGTGTGTACTGATTCTTACTTGAGAACTACAATACAATATATATAAAATATGTTAAAGTTAAATAATAGATAAATAATATTACGTATTAACTTGAATATGCATATATAAATAATAAGGTTTAAAGCTTACCGGTACATCATTTGTGTCTGCATTTTCAATAAATTTGGTAACATATGTATCCATGAATTTCATAACATAGTATTCACATTCATACGATTCGTGTTGTTTTGGACACTAAGTACAATTAAGACAGCTATAGTTAATAATTATATAATTAATTTAATTACAAGCATAAAATTACATGTTGACATATAACTAACTAAAACAATTATCTTAACGGGAATCCAATTTGGATTAATATTTGAATTTTCACGTTGATGATGCCATGTTTGTAAAGATTTGTTAATTACAATAATTATTTCATTGCATAATACCCACATTTATAGGATTTGAGTTATTATAAACAAATAAGATGAACACGATGATATAAAAAATATTATCTAATATATAATATAAATATGTGTGTTACCTCAACCAAATTCTTGTATATTCTTCATCAGGAGGTGATCTTTTAGAAGAATTGTAAGCCTTTATAGAATTGAACCATTGAAGTTCACAAGTGAACGGGTTAACAACAGTTAATGTCCAATGACTCCTACATGTTAATATTTCATGTCATAATACTGTATTAGCTAGCTTATAATTTTACAAAATTAAATTATAAGTTTGAAAGTAATACTTATGATCTCCAATATGGAGCCATAAGACACATTGAACCCGTCATGGCATTAAACTTGTTCACAAGCATGTTGACTTTGTATTCTTCATCATGATACGTGCATAAATATTCGGGATCTACAAAAACAAAATATCTCTCTAATTGGACATTTGTCCTCTCCATTTATAAATAATAACCTATTATTGAATGATGATGTGCCAATTAGTGAAATGAAATACTCAAAATAAAGTATTCTTACAATTTTAAATATACTTGATGAAAATTTGTATATGAGGAATGCCAAACCAACTAGAGTCACAAATGTGGACTATATCTTCCAGAGTTAATAAAATTTGGGTTGTTTCATACCCGAAAATTGTTGGATTGTATGAAATCATAGATGGGAGTTATCACCTTACATTTCCATATTATCTAACGCCCATCTTTGTAAAATTTCAATTTCATTGTGATCTCCAACATCGCTACTCAAACTTGACAAAGAAACAACCTCCTTTCCTTTGGATGTATTTATACATTTCTCTGGCACATCCTTGTTAATTTGTCTTTGTTTTTCAGGTAAGGGCTACAAAACATAGTTATTAGTTAATTAATAATAACATATTGCACTAATTTTAAAGAACATATATACACACAATAAAATATTATTGAATTTTATGAAATTAGCATCATATATTACCTGTCCTCTTAATAAAACAAGATGTTTTGGCCATCTCACATGTTGATTAATTGCATCACCCACGTAATAAAGTTTATTTTGGACTGAATGTGGAAGAAGTGCCATTGGTTGTGATGTAGTTAATACAAAAATTTTGAAGTTTTCTTCTCCTATCTCTACTGTATGAACCCTATGAGTTGGGTTGCAACGAGGAAAACAAGTGCCTTTGGCACAAACATTTGATGGGTCATCAATTGTCAAAAAGCACAACATTCCCTAAATGTATGGTAAAAAAAAAAATAGTAGAAAAACAAAAATGTAAATAAATGAGAATATATTATAAGTTTTCTAATTAATAAATTGATAATAAAAAGCTTACCTTCACTATGCCAAAAATGGACCGTTTTTTTTTAAATGACCGTCATTAAAAATATGTACACGAAGTAACGATGACGGTCATAAAGTTTAAACTTACGATGACGGTCGTTTTAAACATGACCGTCATTAAAACTTCAAAATAAAGAATAATTTTTTTATGACGATCATTTAAGTTATGATAGTCATCAAAAATTTTAAAATTAAAAATAAATATATTTGATGACGGTTATTAAAAAACGACAGTCGTAAAAACCTTTTAAAATTTTCCCTCGTATTATTATAACACAATTAAAATAATTAGGGTACGTATATTTCTCCAGTTCTCCTCCAGATTCATTCGATTTTCACTCCTACTCTCATTGCCGCTCGCCCGTCTTTCCTGTTTTCGTCCTCGCCGGTCGCCTCTCGTTCTCGCTGGTCGCCGCTCGTCCTCGCCGCTGTCTTCCCTTCCTTTCCTCACTCACGGTTCATCATTGACAGTTCGCTCGCTGCCGTTCGTCCTCGTCGCTCGCGTTCACTGCTCGTGTTCGCCGCTCGCTGCACAGTTGGCTGCCGTTGCTGCACAATTTAGCCCTCCTCTACGATTCATCTTCGATCAGGTAGGTATGAATTAATACTTTCTGTTAGCCATATATATGTATACCTTCGATCTGTACGTGTAAAAATACATATAAAAATAATATTCATGGCATCAATTTCTTTCATCTAGGTTATGATATATTTAAATCCCAATGCATATAATTTAGAAAATGTGAGATATTACGAGACAACAACAATGAAGAATCATGTCGTTTTCGTTGATAGAAAAAACAGAAAAGGCCCAAGGAAACTATGCCAATTATACCAGCAATAACAGCTGTGAGCAAAGTAAAGCTATTAATTAGACATTTTGGGGTATTAATTGTTATTTAACAAGCACTACTACAAAAAAGACATTTAGGAACGGTTCCGTTTCGGGTCGTAGCCGTCCCGTATGCGGGCGTCCCAAAAAGTTACACTTTTAGGGACGGTTACTGGGATACTTTTAGGGACGGTTAAAAATGTCCCAGTAAACGTCCCTAAACACTTTTAGTTGAACTTTTTGGGGACGGTTAATAACCGTCCGTAAATGGTTTTTTTTTTTTTTTTTAAATTTTAATATTATGCTGATCTTATATAAGTAATTACCTATAAAATGCTGAAATAATATATATATTCAAAATCACAAAAACGACAATATTACTGTTTACATATCACTACTAATTAATCATTACAATATAATTAGTGGTTAGTTACAAAATAATTGGAGTTAAGAATTCTCCAATATATACATTAAACTAAACATATAACAGACCTAGCTAGTTAATTACTAACAAGTAGTAATTAATTACAAAATTTGGTCTAATTCTCAACTAAAATATTAATAACCGTCCTAATATAAATTATATATGAGCAATTTCAAGTTCTACCTATTCTGTTAATGATAAACGTACACCATTCATGTCGGCAAACATCGATATCTTCTCTTGTATACGTTTTTTTTCCTGCAAACTATATAAATAAATATATAACATTCAAATCAGAAAATAATTACATATTTAAAATCTTGAAAGGATTAAAATGTACATATGAACAATATAGTTAATACTTACCAACTCTTGACGATCTCTCCTTGGATTGAATATAATGTCCCTCATGTATCGCATAACATAAAATCCACATTCAATATCATTAGGTTGTATTGGAACCTATGAACAGATTATTAATTAGATATATTAAAAATATTGAAGTCACGTGCCATAAGTTCTAGTAATACTTACTTTAATAGGTCGAATATTGGGAGGTGGTTTAAATGAGCGTGTAATGGTCGTGTTCCATTGAGAGATAGCACTATAAGAATCATACATTTATGTTTCAGTATATCATCTATTTTAGGTAAACATATAACAAATGTAATTTGAAAATACTTTCTTACCCAGATACTAATTGTACAAATCTTTGTGGTGGACTATTATCAAGTGAGTCTAACCATTCAATTACACCACTATATGGATGTACAATTTCAAGCATCCAATGATTCCTACAAATAGTGTCACATGTCATAAGTTTTAACACTGAATTAGAAGACATAATTAAATACTAACATATTGTAAATGACTTACTCTATCCAATAAGGTACTATAACTCGTTCATCCTCACGAATATTAACCATTCATTGAGCAAGAGCATCAACTTGCTCATCTAAATTGGAACTCCATGCATTAGATATCAAAGCAGGATGCACAAAATGATATAAAGTTCTAGTACCAGAACTTCTCATGTGATCATATAATATTCTACATGAATACAAGAACGAATTAATTAGTATTTAATATCATATCGTAGTTTAAAACTAGTTAAGTAAAAAAATTCACTTAAATAATATGTATTACCTCTCATAAAGAGCAATAGCAGTTGATTGGATCCAAGTAATTGTACAAATTGGGACAACATCTTCATATTTAACAACCAAAGGAGCCTCAACACCCAACGCATCAAAAACATCAATTACGAACTCAACTTGATTTGTTAACATTTCAGTGTATGCATATTGTGATAGGACATGTATAAGTCCCAATGCATCCAGATTGGAAGAATCAACTTGTCGCTTACCTTTATCATGCAACCCAACTTTTTCACTCACCTTAGCCACATGACTTGCATTTTTTTTCTTGGATACAGCAACAATATTGGATGAACCAATTTTTTTCTTGATTGGCATCTTCTTTCGACTTGCCTAAAATCATGTAACATATTCATTGTCAATGTACAGTAAAAATAAATAATATTCAATTGATGAAATTTTAAACTAACCGATTCATTCGATGTAATAATCCAAGTTTTTGGCCAAGCTACAAAACAACCTTTAGCTTCACCCACATATGTGTACTCATCCTTAACTAGAATAGGTAAGAACTCGTCCGGTATGATTGGCTCATCTACACTTACTCGTGCATTATATTTTCCAAGAGGTATATGATGCACTACCTCCAATGGATTACTTGTTGGATAAACTGTGCCCCTAGCAACAATATTATTCACATCCCCCAATGCTAAATCACAACCAATACCCTAACAATAATTATTTCAATGTTATTACTAAGAATTGATTTTATAATCATAAAGAATAATATGTATTTATATATTCGTACCTTTAACAAGTGAATTGGAGGATCTGAAATTGGAGAAGGATGAATGTAAGAGTTACTTCCTTGTGTGATACCGGGACTTTCTCTACCCAATAACTTAAGAGATTGATTCTCTTCTAATAATTGAGAAACTTGCTTTCTAAGTTCTCTTTTTTCTTCGTCTTCTTCATCATCTATGTCATTATTAGCCTCATCCTCATCGCTTATGTTGGTCTCCCCTTTTTTCCATCGCTTTGTTCTCGTTAAAAACTGCTTGAGTAATGTCACTCCAAAGCTAGCTCCTCTAACACGGCCAGGGTGATCCTCCTTCCCTAATGCCAAAGCCAAAATATCATGGTGACCATCTACTACCAATTGTCCCGCTTCTACTTGCCTCTGTAACTCTTCCTATAAAATAGAAAAAGGTTGTTTGTCCTTAATGTTTTTATTTCAACCACAAATATGAAACCAATATGTATAAATCTATAGTTTACCATTCGCTCCAACACCAATGCTGTCATCTCATCATATGGAACTCCATCTTTAGAATGACCATCTTTCCAAGGAATGTGTCTCCCAGGAATAACTCCATCTTTATAATTTACCTTCTATAATAGCAAAAGGTTACAAATGAGCTTAACATCATATTAGATAACTATTAAAATTAACAATTTACTTACCAATTTCTCCTCTATATCAGCATAAGTATATCGACCCGTATGACTTAAATAAACAACTTGAGATCTACTCTTTTGGCCACCTTTACTTCGTTTCTATATAAGACATTAATATTGAAACAATATGAAATATATGAAATTAAATAAACTTGTATAAACTAACACTTACTTTAAATTCTTCGCTTTGAGTCCAAGTGACAAACCAATCCCAATGTTCTTGATCAATATTTGGATACCCTTCATGAATCTTGCTTAACATATCTGGGTCATCAAGATTAGGTTTCACAAACTCTGTATACAATGCATGCTTGTGCTTTTTCCATGAACATCCCATACAACTCATGGCATATATACGGGCAACGTCCAAATCAATACCGGGAAATGTAAAAGTTTCCTATAAAATATAACAAATTGAAAGCATTAATAAGAAATTGTAAGTTATGTTTGCATTTGAATAATTATAACATATGAATATTTCATTACATACCATAACATCTGCCCATGCCTTGTTTTTTAAGTCAATATCTACTTGCCCCCAATCTTTAAAGTTGATAGGAATGTGATTATGTGCATGTACTCCCAAATAACTCTTGAATTTTGCACCATTTTTTCCAATAGCTACACCTTTATCATTGAAATGTATCTCGGTCCTAACACCCTCACTGCGTAACAAGACTAAAGAGTTCATCTTTGTACGACCCCTTTTTTTCTTAACATTACTGTTATCTTGTGATGGATCCATCCTGTAATACAAAAATATGAAATAAAATGTTAGTAATGAATGAAAATAAATTAGATTAAACAATAAATAAATATTACAAACAATAAGTATTAATGCTTTGTACCTTTGTCATTTAGTAAAGTAGATCAAGTGTCACCTTCCTGACGAGTATATATTATTTGATTTTCTTCTTCCTCACAATTATTGATGTTACTTGCAACTACAACTTTTTCATGCTCCATAACAATGTCACCTAAAGCATCATTATTTATGGTATCATTGTAATCCCGACAAGGAGGAGTTAAAACAACACACCATCGCGAATCTTGATCATCTTGGATATAGAATACTTGTTTAGCTTGTGATGCCATTATAAAAGAATCATCTTTATGTCCAATACGATTAAGATCAACCAATGTAAATCCAAGAGTATCTTTTTTCACACCATATTTACTATCTACCCAATGACACTTAAACAAAGGAACTCTAAATTTAACATAATCAAGATCCCATATTTCATGTATAACTCCATAGTATGAAACATCTCCTTCAATTGGCTGCATATCATTAACACTAGAAAAATGCATAGTTTTTGCAACAATTGAAACTCCACTGTTTTGAGTAACACGGTTATCGTCTCTTTCTTTTGTGTGAAAGTGAATTCCATTTATGGTATATCCATGATATTTAATGACACTAAACTTAGGACATTGTGCTATCCATCGCAATTCTTCTGTGATCTTACAATTTGGTTGACACAATTCATTTGCAATCTACATAGTAAAATAGAGTAATATTATCAATGTATCTAAAAGACTAAATTGAATATTATCATAGATTGATCATAACTTACTTGGATACGGAGCCAATAGATGAAAGTACGATTATGCTCATTCAAGATCCATTTTTCCCTCTTAGAGTAGTTGGTAGCACGCAGATGTTTCATATGTTTTCTACAATATAATAACAATATATATATACTTCATAAGAATATTGACTATAACATTTCAAATAGTATCAACAACTAAAAAGAAATAAATATGACTTACTCAATATAAGGTTGAACTTCTTCTATGTTGTTTAAAACATACATATGTGCTTGATGCCACATGATACGGTCAATTGTATCAACCCATCCACCTTTATCAGGTTTCCCTGATACATCTTCAATATTTTGTTGATGGTGATTAATTGAAAGACCAATCGGTTTTACACCAATTAAAAATTCAGAACAAAATTCTATTGCTTCTTCGGCAACAAAACACTCTGCTATACATCCTTCTGGACGACTACGACTACGAACATAACTTTTAAGAACTTTCATATCCCTCTCAAATGGATACATCCACCTTAAATACACTGGCCCACACAACTCTAACTCCCTTGTCAGATGCACAGTAAGGTGTATCATTATATCAAAAAATGATGGTGGGAAGTACATTTCAAATTTACATAAAGTAATTACAAGCTTTTTTTGGATATCTTCTAGTTTATTCACATCAATAGACTTCTTACAAATATCATTGAAAAAGCTGCACATATCTATGATAGTAATCATAACCTC
Organism: Elaeagnus macrophylla; assembly: GCA_029378325.1. Classification (NCBI taxonomy): domain Eukaryota; kingdom Viridiplantae; phylum Streptophyta; class Magnoliopsida; order Rosales; family Elaeagnaceae; genus Elaeagnus; species Elaeagnus macrophylla. The sequence goes on from JARDWI010000187.1 coordinate 55,217, forward strand.
TTTAGGCAACATGCCACGTAACATAACGGGCAATATTTGTTGCATTAGAGTATGACAATCATGAGACTTCATTGCATTCAACTTGCCATCTGTTTCAGAAACCAATGATCGAATATTAGAAGAATATTTAGAAGGAACTTTAACTTTGGATAAAGTCTTTAAAAATCGCTTCTTTTCTTGCTTATTTAAAGTGAAACATGCAGGAGGAAGAAAAGTGCTCCGTTCGCCAACAACAGGATGTAACTCTGGACGTAATCCACTTTCTTGTAAGTCCAATCTTGCACCTAAACCATCTTTCATTTTTTCAGGAATATTTAGCAAGGTACCCAAAATACTTTCACAAACATTTTTCTCAATGTGCATGACATCTAGAACATGTCTTATTGGTAAAGAACTCCAATAGTCCAAATCAAAAAATATTGATCTCTTTCTCCAAAAAATTGACGTATCAAGGAGCTTTCTTTGTTCTTTTGACTTACCAACTGGAAAGGTTATTCCATCGGTTGCATTTAAAATCTCATCACCTGTTGGTGGCAATGGATACGATTGAAGTTCTATTGTCCCATCAAAACATCTCCATTGCTTTCGATAAGGATGATCAAGAGGAAGAAACTTGCGATAACCCCTATAACATGTTTTGTGAGAATGTACTAGTGAATTTGAAAATGTATTTTTGCTACAAACTGGACAAGCTAGTTTTCCCTTCACTGCATGACCAGATAAATTGCCATAAGCTGGAAAATCGTTTATAGTCCACATTAAAATTGCCTTCATTGTGAATTTTTCCTGGAGATATGCATCAAACACTTCAATACCCTCATTCCAAAGAGTTTTCAAATCATCAATCAATGGCTCCAAATACACATCAATGTCATTTCTAGGTTGTTTGGGCCCTGATATCAACAAAGTTAACATCATGAACTTCCTTCTCATGCATAGCCATGGGGGAAGGTTATAATTGACCAATAACACTGGCCAACAGCTATACTTACTACTTAATGAACTATGTGGATTAATGCCATCAGCTGCAAGTGCTAGTCTAAGATTTCTTGGATTTGATGCAAACTCTGGCCAAGTTTCATTAACTACATTCCAAGAACGAGCATGTGATGGATGTTCTAGTTTTCCATCCACCATTTGTTGTGAAGCATGCCATGTTAAGTTCTTTGATGTCTCAGTGCTTCGATACATTCGTCGAAATCGAGGAATAGGTGAAAAATACCAAAAAACCTTAGCTGGTATTTTTTTCTTTACCTCTTCATTTATAGCCTTATAATCCTTCCACCTCGATTCCTTACAAGTTGGACACACACTTGCATTCACATGCTCTTTCCTATATAATATACAATCATTCGGGCAAGCATGTATTTTTTCGTATCCCATTCCAAGCTCATTTAAAATCTTTTTTACCTCGTACATTGAATTAGGAAGTCGATGGTTATCAGGCAACATTTCACCAATTACACTTAAAAATTCCTTAAAGTTTTTATCAGACATTCCAAATTTTGCTTTCATATTGTACAATGTTAGTAATGCTGATAGCTTAGTAAACTTAGTACAACCTTCCCATAATGGTTTTTCGGCATCTTCCAAAATCTTATTAAATTTTCCACCAAAATCTTCACCATCAACACCTTCATGCACAGCATCTATTATTTCTACGGTGTTAACAAAAGCATCATTGCTACGCTTTCTTTTTGGGGTAGGAGACGCACATGATAGTTCATTACGATTTGTAATCTCCTCTCCATGCCAAATCCAATTCTTATAGCTTTTGTCTATACAATTCTCAAATACATGATTCCAAATTTCATTCACATTGAATCTATTTATATTCCCACACTTAAGACAAGGGCACCTAATTTTTTCTACATTTTTGGCATTTTCAGTAGCAAATTTCAAAAAAAATTCAAGTCCTTCGCTAAATTGAGAAAACCTCCTATCCATATATATCCAAGAGTTATCCATCACAATACCTAATTCCAATTTATAACAATTACATAAATGTTATCATATATAAATTTAATTTTTGGGATATTATGCAACACAATAAAAAACATATCACACATTAATACATTTTCATACATTTGCATATACACACTGAAAAAATATTATAAAGAATTTTTACAAATAAATATTATTAAAAAAAAAAAAAAAAAAGATCTTACGGCCGGACACCACGTACATTGCCAAAAATTATATATTAATTCATATATATATTGCAGGAAAAAAAATGGTGAAGTGTAGCCGTCCCTGACCTGATCTGCGCGGCAGTGGAGAGCTACAGTGGAGGGCTACCGTGGAAGCGCGCGCTGGCTTGGACGGAGGAGCTGCTTGGTACGCGTTGCTGCAGTGGACGCGCATTGCTGTAGATACCGCCGGCCGACATTGGAGTTTTAATCGATTAATGGGCGCCAAGAAAAAAACACTAATGGTCTTCCATCACCAAAAAAAAAATACATTGGCAAATTTTTCTTCCTCAAATTTTTCAATATTTTTTTCTTCTTCTTATCTTCTTATTTAAGATACCATGATTTAATGCACTTTAATTGATTAAATAGATTTATATATGCATGATTTTATCATATTTTATATAATTATATCTTTTCAGAATCACGGGTATTTTTATTGTTTTTCAGGAATTTTCATTTCCAAAATAAATTAATTACTTGAAGAATGTTTAAAAATAGTTGGAAGCAATCCATCACAATATGTAAAGTATAGTATTTATTTACTAATCAAAAAAGTGAAGAAAAAATAAAGAAAAAATCAAAAAAATGGAAAAAATGAAGAAATGGTCAAAACTGCCCTGTCCGTGCGCAGCCTGCCCAGCACGCCTCACACCCCACATGCAGCACGCCGCGTGCCCTGCTCCCAACGCCTACCAATCCGCGCGCTCACTCCATCTCCCATGCCGTGCATCCTGCGCCCAACGCCTGCCTGACCGCACACACTCCATTGCCCACGCCGCGCACCCTTCGCTCAACGCCTGCCTATACGCGGGTGCTCCATCGCCCACGCCGCGCTCCTGGAGCCCACCAGCCTGCCAGCGCGTCCAGCCAGCCTGTCATGCGTGCCTTTTACAACCACTTGTGCCATTTTGACATTTTTTGTCAATTTTAGCCCCATATTCATGCCTATAAATACACCCCCTCCCCTTTATATTTTGACATAAATTTTCAACTCTTTTCTCTCTCTCTTTCTAGCTTTCTCTCACTAGAAAGCTTTCTTAGTTTTCTTATTTTTTTTAGGCTTTTTTAGTTTTAAATTTTTTCTCATTTTGAGAAGAACTTAGTTATGTTCTTGTAATATTTTTAGTTTTGATTCAATAAACATGAATGCAATTTCGTTTGAAGATTTTTTCAGAAACAATTTTGAAATTATGTTGAGGTATGTTTAAATGTATTATTTCAGTATTATTTCTTATGTTTTGTTTTTACATGCTATATTTAATTTTCTAGCTAATTATTAAATTAAACATGTTTGGCTGATTATTAATATGGGATAATACTGTTGTTATGCTTGTGAAATATTAATAGGTAAAACATTTTCACAAAATTAAATATTATTTTTATTCAAGATTTTCATATAAAGAATGTTAGAGAGAAATAAATTATTTTTTATTATAAATTTTAAATCTGAAAATTAGATTTTAAGATTTAATTATCTGGTCTGATTTAGAATAGTGCTCTTCTACTTATTTGAAAATGTATTGACAAAATATTTTCTGTAATAGTTTTAAAACTTGAAAGTTAGTATTCAGATAATTAAATTCTTAAATTTAACTTGGACACCTTGAATAAAGTTTAAAATGTCTAACCCCACCAAAGGTGGCATTTAAATGGTTCATTTGCAATCTCTTAGAAAAATGATTTTAATTTAATTAACCAAATTAATTATCAACCACACCCATAGGTGTTAATTGATTTGTTTAATTACCAAATAATATCTAACCCCACCAAAGGTGGTATTTATACATAAAAGAGAGAATCAATAATTTTAATTCAAATATTTCATAACATATATAAAATGAAGCAAACATAATTAACTTATTATTATCCATTAATTTTTCACTATTTATGAATGATATAATTGCATGATTATTTATTGAATTCATGTCTATCTTATTTTTGTGCTTTAGATTAAATTCAACCAAACTCAAATATCGTGACAGGATGTTTAGGTTTTAATTTCATTTTTAAAGTTTGAATAATTATTAAAAACCACATAAATTCCTTCCTTAAACCGACCTTGGGAGTATACTTATCATTTTCTATAAAATAATTCGTGCACTTGCGAGATTTTACAAATATAAATAAGCATTTACGAGATTAGTATTTAGGTACTGGTTTTCGTTCATCAGCCATCAAGTTACATAAAATACAAATTGAACATTTGGGGACTTTAAGAGGGAAAAAAAGGCAATAGCAAAAAAAAAAATTTAATGGATAAAATGGTACTATTTAGTGTCACTATTATCGAATAAAACTATCATTAAAAAAAAGGCAATAAAATTTAAAATTGTGATAATATTATCACCCTAAAATTATAATAATTAGGTATTTTTAATTTTTTAACCTTAAGTTAGTAGTCACCAATCTTCCTAACCGCTGTCAGGCTTAGAGCACGTGAAACTAATTACTACCTCGTAAAGGCGTTGAAGGTATGGGAGGCCAAGGAAAGCGAAGAGACTTGTTATTGCCATGGGGGCAGGTTTAATAGCCTAGTTAATGTATTGGTATTTTTTATTTTTCATGTTATTAAATTGAGAGGGGGCACTATATACATATATATATAATCTAATTTTTATAAAATTTAAATATTTACATTCTTTAAATAAAGAATAAATCAATACGTATATGTATGTGTATATGTATATGTTTTGGTCAAATAGGTAGCATGTTTATTAGTCAACGGTGTGTATATATGGCTATATTAATATCAACCCATTTTAGGGTTATATGCTTTATGCCCTCAACTTATTGTGTTTGTTACAAACATGTCTATAATATTTATATAGTTATAAACATATCTATAATGTATTTAAATCACTAAAATTATAGAAATTTTAGTAAAATACGTAAAATTTTATAAACATTGTGAGCATATTTGTAACAAATATGCCTATAATTTTAGAGTTTTAAATACGATATGCATCATATTTATAACTTTGTGGTATCAATGAGGTTGGTTGAAGATATTAGAGTATAAAAATAATGTCCTATATTATTTAACAATTATACTAGTGTGATGTTTATAAGTAATATAAGACTTAATTGCTTTTTGAGGTTAAACTTTTAAGAGTAGATGACTTATCTTACTTATAGTCTATATAAAATTTACATAGTATTAAAGTTTGAGTCGATTAATGGACCAAGAAAAAAGCACTAATGGTCTTCCTCACCAAAAAATAAATAATTAAATAAACGGAAACCCCATGCCCTTGGAGATTTCATAAAGTGATAGAGAGAAGCATCTTTATCATAGATTAGTAAAATGGAAATAATTACTTTCCAAATAAACCCATTATATATTTTCCATAGTCTATAAAGTAATTTTCCCTTTATTGGCTATGACCCAATAATTTTTGCTTTTCACTAGACGAAAATGTAGAAGTTAAAGAGCAAACTATTTACTCTCCATGGAAATTAAAATTTGTAAACTACATAGCCGTGTTATGGGGATATTCCTGTTCAATATGAGAAATAACTTACTACAACTCTCTGATATGAGATCACATTAATTAGTTTGTTCTTATTGCCTTTCTTTTTTCATTCTTTCTTTTGCCTTTTGCTAACGGAAAACATTTGTTTTTTTTTTTTTGGTTTTTTAAATATCAAGTTCAGATAATTTCAAGTTACATATGTTATAATACATATGAAGGGTCCATCTTTTTGCACATGATTATAAAATGTATCATATTTATATCATGATCATCCCATCCCATCCCAACTAAGAAAGACTCTGATCATCTTTACTTTCTAAAAAAAGACTAAAAAATAATATTAGGTGTACCAAATAGACGGATTTGGTCAATCAAAATAAAAATAAATAAATAAACGGACTTGGACTATTTCAGTATTTACTTTAGTACTAAAAGAAAAATCATACCGCCAATTTTCAACTATGAACTTTCAAATACCTAAATTTTAATCATCGATAATTTTTGAGTTAAATCCAAAATATTTTTTAATTCAATGAAATTTTTTGCATAATCAATATAATTCACCTATTTTAAAGGAGTGTTTTTGTCTATCCGCATCTATAATATTTGTTTTTGGCTTCCTAAAAATAATTTTTTAATTATTTTAAGATCTAGTTAATCCACGTTAGGAGGTTTTTTTTTCTCTTTTAAAAAGAAAAGAAAAGATTATTTGTAAAATAAAAGTTAATAAAATAATGTTATAAATAGGGGTACATAAAACTACCCCTAAAATGGATGAATTAATATTAATTTTGAAAAAAATATCAATTTTTTAAAAATATTGTTAAATTTAACTCAAAACATTATTCAATATTCAATTTGAACGTAAAATATTGAACGTTCAATATTAAATGAGTCTAAATTATCGTCGTTCAATTCTAATTGGATGGATGTTCAAAGAAAAATGACATATTAGTCATTTTTTTAATTGTGAAAATATAAATTTGAACAGAAGGGGTGCTAATTTTGTTATTAGAAGTTTTGAGTGGTATTAGTTTTGTTATTCTCCTTAATATCTAACATTAGAGTGTATTTAACATTGTTTTTTTTTTCTTAATTATATTTTTATAAAATTTAAGTCGATTTATTTCATTTTTTAGAAGAGAAATATTACACATGTACACTCTTGTTTTATTTACATGTGCCATTATACTTTCCAAAATATAATATTTTTTTTTCTTTTTCGGTTTAGAAAAAGAAAGAGACGACAAAGAGAATTATTTATTATTATTATTTTTTTGAAATAACTATAATTCACGCACCCGTAATTGGGTTTCAAATCCCAAATTTTTTATTTGCTCCAATGAGCTACATGTTGTTAAGCCACTCCTTATTGGCACAAAGAGAGAATTATTGATAATGTCTTTTTATTACTCTTTCCTTCTTTATTTTCGGGTTGTTTATGATCAAAGTTAAACATTCTTTAATTTGTATTCATTCAAAGTTATGAGGATAAAATTATTCAATTCTTTTGATCAGGTATGGATAATGTTCATATAATTCACTTAATAATACTTATGCAAACATAGTTTAATATGAATTCATGTTGTAGTTGGTAATGTGAGGAAGCAGTTTAGAAGTATTCCTACTCCTCCTGAACAGTCTGGAAACAGTGGCAATTGCCATCCCAATGACCCCTATGGTGCTCGGATCAAGCCAACAAGAAAATGTAGGAGATACAGACATTTCACTTGAAGAAGTGTCAACATATATTTCACCCGAACGTATTAAAATAATCTATCCCGCAGATGATATGTATGTCAAATAATATATGATATATTAGTATAATAGGAAAGCAATGTCATTTACTCTCAATAAACATTAATGTCATATCAATATTTTTAAATTTAGAAATATTAAAACATTATATTGTGCAACTTCCTAAGAAAACAATGTCATTTACTATTTTTTTAATTTAACCCATTAAAAATGTATTAAAATTTAAAAAAATAAAATTATTTAAAAAAAATAAATTAAGATATTTGGCCATATTTTAAAGTTATTGTTTTCTGAAACAATCTTCATATACTACGCTAAATGGCGTAAGTGAAAGTAATTTACGCAACTTTTGTTTTTCTTACGTTCCTTTACGTTTGCATGTTAGGGTATTAGACCAACTTTTTGATTTTAAGCTTAATACAACAACTTTTCGATTTTAAGCTTAATATATATATATATATATATATATACAACAACTTTTGGTCTTGCTCTTTCTTCTTTATAAATTTTAATTAAATATTTGACATACATAATATAACACATATTAAAGGGACAAATTTCTATCAATATTAACAATTATGATAATGAAAAATAATTAGTTAATTATACTATTATTTCCTAAACTTTAATTAAATTTACTTATATGTCCCAAAACTTTTAAAATATACAATTTGGTCCTCACATTTTTAAGACTTTATACATAAGCTCCTAAACTTTTAAATCATACAATTTGTCACCAAACTTTTAAAACTTCATACATATGTTCTAACATTTTGATTAAAAAATATGTATTTAGTAGCCTAGTTAAGACTTATGTGTAAACTTTTAAAAGTTCAGTGACTAAATTGTAAAATTTTAAACTTTAGGAACCTATGCATAAAATTTTAAAAGTTTAAAATTAATTATAAGAACTAAACATTTAAATACCTATGTGTAAATTTATTCAAATTTTAGGGCCTAATAAAATAATTAAGCCCATTTTCTTACCTTCAAATAGTAACATATTAAATTTGAAATAGAAAAAATATTTAATTATGAAAACATACTTTTAGAACAATTTGGCCAAATACTTAGATAAATATTCCTTTGTTTTCATTTTTCACAAGAATTTTTAAAAATAATGGCCAAATGATCTCATAGTTTTTTAAAATTATTGAAAACTACTTTTTGATAATGGTTTGAAAAATACTTTTAAAAATTCTTTTCAATTAGCAGGCAAACAGACCTAACTTAAGTATCTATAAACTCGAAGGTACAATATATGTCTGACAAAAAATTGTTCTTTGTGGTTTGTATAATGCAGACCTTTTTGCCGAACATGTAGTCGTAAGCATAGCAAAATTTTGGTTCTAATGCATACTTGATTGGACCAGAAAATCTAAAATATTATGTTATGAATTTGTTGGTATACATAGTTTAAATTGTAATTTTTAAGCATATCAACTAGAATTTAATCTAAAAAGAAAAAAGAAAAAAGATGGAAGATTTTTAATCTAAACTATTGGGATATTATTAGATAAAATTATAATAATAATTGCACTCATTTTTGGTATTATTATTAGATAAAATTATAATTGATCATTTATTGTTATTAAAATAATAATTTAAATTATGATAATATAGTCACCCCACAAATATTAAGATTAAATAAAAAGACAGAAAATTTCCTCAAAATATTATATTAAACACTTTACATGATTAGGCATAGGCATAGGCATAGGAGAATGCTGAGTGTTCATGATTTTTTATTGTATTTTTTTCTTTGCGAAAATTTGTAACCAAAACTTATTTTATCAATAAAAAGGTTGTTTCTTTGTTGGTTCTTTTATTTGTATCTTTATTTATGCATTTTTCCTCTCTTAATGTGTTGTACGAGTATATATAATTTTTACATAGTGTATGCCTTCTCTCCTTCGTATAGAGATGTTCCTTTAACATTTTATGTCAAAAACGGGAAGAAGTTTATGCGTTGTACAACATGTTTACATCTATTTCTATAATGTGTTAGGATGTGAGTATATGTTGTTCACATCGTGTTTTTCTCACTTTCAACAAAAGGGTTAGGTTGTATTTATAATACAAAGAATATGTACTATATAAAGCCAACCTCGGATAAAGAATATCCCAAAGCTAATGCTCATTGTTTTCTAGGAATGCACAAGCAAAAATATGCCAAGTTGAGAAAAGTTAACTATTAATCTAAAAACAAGTATTTTAAGTAACTAGGGAATGAACACAATATCATAAAAAGAAAATAAAAATAGGAAAGAACAGTGAAAAAATTCTGCAAGTGATGCATATTACCAAGCTAGAGAAGGGCAAAGGGAGGGAAGCTAATCTTTTCCATTTTCATCTCTAGGTAACAAATATCTCTCTTCTTTACTTTAAATTTTGATTTTTGGGTGTTGATTCTTACATGCAAACTGAGACAATTCTTGGGCGTTCTTAACATTTAGGTTTTCCTAGCTTGGTTGATTCATGTTGATAAACTCTATGAAGGCTAGGATTTGGCCTCTTTAATTTTTGCATGTTTGGGATATTGATTTGCTAGTTATATGTTGGATTTCATGTCTTTACAATTATTTATTTTGAGAGTAGTTCATGAGATTGAACTCTACAAGTTTAAGCCTCTAAACTTATAAAACCTAAATTTTTAAAAATTCACGCATAGCTTGCTAATACATGTTTGTTATTCAAACTTTTAGGATCTATATGTAAAATTTTAAAAGTTTAGGGACTAAATCGTATGATTTAAAAGTTTAAGGACCTATGTGTGAAATTTAAAAAGTTTAGCGACCAAATCGTACTTTTGAAATGTTTAGGATCTAAAAGTGAATTTAATTAAAGTTTAGGGATAAGTAATATAGTTTAGCTTAAAAAATGATTTATTAACATGCATTAAAAAATAATGAAGAGGTTAAAAATAAAAATATGCATTTATTTATTGGTCAATGGTTGAGACCAATAATCCAATATGTTCTTTGATGAAGTCACAATATTCCACAATTATGTAATTATAATCGACATGAGAAGGTATTATTCATTGGTCTTGAATCAATAATCCAATCCAATAGCATATTATAAACATGGAGAGGAGAGAATAATAAAGGAAAAATTGGTCCCCACTTTTTTTGATTTTTAACTCTTTAAATTTACAATTATAAATTCTCATTGTTTTGGATCAATACAGGACAGCTCAAAAACTTTTATGGCCTAAGATGAAATATAAAAGTAGGAACCTCAAATACTTTTTATAAAATAAATATAATCATTTTAAATAAACTTTTTATTTTTGTCTTTAATAATTTATGTAAACATATATAATATATATAATATACTAAACAAAGAATAAATATTTATTTAATTTTATTATCACTAGTTAAACATTCAAATTGGGAATATATTATAACACTTTGATCATCTCAAAGTCATTTATATTGCATCCCTCTTCATGCTTCAATCTTTTGTCTTCAATTCTAATAAAGTTTTCCTTATAATTTTTTTTATCCTCTTGAAAAGAAAAATCAATTACTAAACTTTTACGATATAATTTTGAAAGCAAATTTTTTTTCAATTAATAAAATAGCTAATTATTTAATATTTTTTTGACATTGCCGAACTTAAATAATGCTTGATAAGGTAACCTTAAGTTTAAATCTGTAGCATATTTCTGCGTTGTTATGCAAACTAGAAACAAGGCTTTTTTGTGAGGCACACAAGTCATTGGTTAAGAACTCAATCTTTATGTAATATATATGAATTGTATAATATTATTTAAATAAATACACATGAACAAAGGAAAAAAAAAAAAAAAAGTAAAATCTAATTCATCGATTTTAAATCAAAAAATAATCATAAATTAATAATATGACTTAATAAAAATTATCCAATTAATTATTAGGGTGCATCAAACTCATGTGACTAAACAAGTTATAATTGTAAATTATTTTGGCATGTAGCCACGTATTGGCTTAGTGTGTTATTAATGAAAATTATGAAAAGATGGAAAGATAAAATAATTAATGAGTTGTTGTCTTGTTAAGAGTGAAAAGCATGAAGAAGTTGATAACAGTAAGAATAAGAAAAGACTAAAAATTAAAAAAATTGAAAGAGTTGTTCAATAACTCAAAATGCCATTTGGTTTTTTAAGGAAGTTTTTAGATATTTATTGATTCTTGTTTTAAACAATTTGATAAAAAAAACATGTGGATTATTTAGGAATTTAGAAGAGTCAATAAATTTTTCTTTTTTATTATCTGGGAGGAAAAAAAAGTTAATAGTACTTAAAATAATATTGAATTATAAATAATATTTTAAAAATTAATATATATATATATGTGTGTGTGTGTTGGGGATGTCACCATTATATATTGAGTAATAATTATGAATTCTTTTAATTTAAAGTTTAAATTTTAGGATCTAAGTTTTAGCTTTATAGAATAACATGTAGTTGTCAATCAATATGTAATGTCATTTTTTTTTTATTATCTAGGAGGAAAAAAAGTTAATAATATATTAAATAATATTAATATAAATAATATTTTTAAAATTAATTTTTTACTTCATCAGGATGGGATATAAGACAATCATCTTATTCATCTAAAACAGGAGCCACTCAATACATGAATATTAATTCAGAGCCGATATATACTATCTTCTTGGGGGAAAAAAAACCAACATTTAACATTGCTGCATAGTAACACCAAAACTTTCATATAAAGCGCGCCCAAACATAATATTTATAGTTTGATTTGCTGCATAGACATTTATAATGGAGTAATAGATGTATAAAAGTAATATATGCTTTCCTCCTAATAGCTTAGTTTTTGGGAGAATTAATGATCAACAACTTCTAACATTGTATAAAAACTGGAGGTTTTGTTTTCAAGATCCAACATCCATCCTAAATTGTTGAATTGTAAGTGTTGGCTTACACAGTAAATAGAGCTCACACTTATAAATGAGTAATAAATGTATAAAATAATTATTGACCCTTCTTCTAATAACTTAAGTTTTTTAGATAGTTAATTTTTTATAAGAACTTCTTACACATGTGTTGCATTGACATCCAAAAACTTTGTAAGCAGTAAACAGGTGCACGGTTGACGATATGAAGACATTGTTTTACAGTAAATAATAGTATTTTTATACCAATTGCTAGGGGATTGGTAACTAAGAGTAAGAGGTATCATAGTTAATGCACTGATACTCTTTATGTCCCATATAATTAAAAAATTCCATTGATACTCTTTATGTCCCATATTATTAAAAAATTTCATTTAAGTACTCAATTCAAGTATTAGTTTTAACCATTTTGAATAGTGTTTATTTCTTTTTGGTCAAAGTTACAAGAAAATAAAGCAACAAACTCTGATACAATCTGTAAAATGCGCAACATACCTTTCATTCTATATATAGACATATAGAACATATATAAGAGTGGCATGTGTAAAGTTAAATAACTAACTAATATTTTATTACATAAAATATATCTAATAGTCTCCCTCATACTCATGCTTATGCTTAGAAAGAACCATGAGTTTGTTGATATTACTTTGGTGAGCATATCAGTTAATTGATCTTCGAAAAGAACATACTTCACTTTAAGTTGCTTAGTCATCACCAATTCTCTCACAAAATAAAAATCTATTTCCACATGTTTTGTTTTAGCATAAAAAATGGGATTTTTAGCAAATAATTGGATACTAATATTATCACAAAAAATAATTGGGACCTCCTTTGCAATACCAAGTTTAGCTAGTAATGTTTTCATCCAAATTAGTTCAGTGGTTGCCCAAGCAAGAGCCCTGAATTCTGATTCAGCAGTTGAACGAGCAACTACTTTTTGTTTGCTTGATTTCCATGAGACTAAACCGTCTCCAAAATAGACACAATATGGACTGGTAGTTTGACGATCATCTGGAGAGCTGGCCCAATCAACATCAGTAAAACATGTCAAGTCCAAATAATTTGATTTCTGCAGCAAGAGTCCATGATTTGATGTTTCCTTAAGATATCTGAGAATTCTCTTTACTCCATTCCAGCGAACATCGGCTAGACAATGAAGAAATTAGCACATTTTGTTCACTATAAAGGCAATATCAAGTCTAGTAATCGTGCAATATTGTAGTGCACCCACTACACTTTTGAATTGGGAGGGATCCTGGAGAAGAACACCATCAAACTTACTATAAGCCTTTCCTGTACTGACAGGAGTATTAACTAGTTTTGATTGTGAAAGCTCAGTTCGACTAAGGAGATCATCAATATACTTTTGTTGACTTAAATTCATTTTGTCATGCACTCGTGACACCTCAATGCCTAGAAAATAAGACAAATCACCTAATTCCCTCAATGCAAAATTGGAATTCAAATGTGCTATAACAACTTAATATAACAACTTTTTGATTTTAAGCTTAATATAATTTTTTTTTCCTGTACGTTGGTCTTGCTCTTTCTTTTTTATAATTTTTAATTAAAATTTTTGACATACATAATATAACACATATTAGAGAGACAAATTTCTATCAATATTAACAATTATGATAATGAAAAATAATTAGTTAATTATACTATTATTTCCTAAACTTTAATTAACTTTATATATATGTCCCAAAACTTTTAAAATATACGATTTGGTCCTCAAATTTTTAAGACTTTACACATAAGCTCTTAAATCATAAAATTTGTCACCAAACTTTTAAAACTTCATACATATGTTCTAATATTTTGATTCAAAAATATGTATTTTAGTAGCCTAGTTAAGACTTATGTGTAAACTTTTAAAATTCAGTGACTAAATTGTAAATTTTTAAACTTTACGAACCTATGTGTAAAATTTAATAAGAGTAATAGTTTCTAGCCCTAAAGATGTTCACATGAGTTGCTTTTGAGATGAAACAAGTCAACAAAAGGTTGTATATATGCAAATCAGATTACGATGTTTTGGACATGTACTCCTCATGCTTCCCTTTATTTTGGGGTAATGTATATGCTTTGTTAAATTTTTTCTTCAATGCAGTGTTGATTGACTAGCATGCTTGCTTGCTTCGGGGTAGTGTAGAACTTGAGATTGTGTCTTAATATTTAGAATAAGATTAAACTAAATTTTGTAATTAATTAGTTCTATGAACTATTTTTATGTTTAGTTTAATATAAATGTTGGAGACATACATTAAGAATGATTCTAATAATTTTATAATTAATTCCTAATTATATTATTGTAATTAATAGGTAATGTTACTTAAATAATGATATTGTTATTGTTGTTTTTGAATATATGTATATGTATTATATATATATGTATATATGTATATATATATATATATGTATATATGTATATATATATATATGTATATATATATATATATATATATAGAGGTCTATATTTCAATGATAAATTCAATATATTGAAGTTTAAAAAAAAAAAAAAATTTAGGGACAGTTAAAAAAATAGAAGTTTAATTGTTTTAAATGACTTTTAGGGACGATTGTTTATGTTTTATAGATGATTATATTTTACTTTTAGGGTCAATTAGTAACCATCCTTAAAAGTGTCACTTTTTGGGATGCTCGCATATGGATTGATTACGAAAAAAAAAAACAACCAGCAGGAAAAGTTTAGTAACCGATTATGTAAACATAAAACACATACACATACAAAAATAAGACCATACTATCTAATTAGCCATAACGATCACAAAACAAAACATATAATGAGAACAAGCATAAAAACATTATGCATCAAATAAACAATACTTAATATTACAGTTAATGTTAGTCTACTTATCTGGTAGGCTTCAATTCAAACTTGAATCATATTATTATCAAACCAAACTTTAGCCTAAATGCACAACTACACATACGTTACATAGTTAATAACATGTAGTGTATTTAAATCATATGTGATTTTTTTTTTTAGAATTTAAATAATTAGGGTCTTGACAATATAATTTTCCTTAATAATTAGACAACTAACACATTATATACATATGATCCTCATGTAGGGCTTAACAGCATAGATAATAATTATAAATACTTTTAAAATCATAAACTAGTGACAACAATAGCATTGATTCACAAAAATTTCATGAAAAATCTTGCAATGGATATGGAGGAAATTAAATGTAGTTTCATTATCTTTAACACTGTCATCATGAAAATGATAGCAAACTTGAAGCAACCAATTATTTTTAAAAAGTAGCTCCTGAATTCCCTTAACACTAAACTTTTACTATTAGTTCATAACATATAAATGATTTAGTACCATTTTAAAATTAAGATTGTTTTATAAATAGGAATCCATCAATAAATGTTCAAAATCGGACTTCATGTTTCAAAACTCAAGATTTTAGCATCATAAATTTTGACTCTAAACACCACAAAAATAATATACGTAATATTGACATACAAAATCATTTTTAAAATGAAGATTAGGACGTTATTTTAATATATTAAATAATTTGATCAGACTAAATTTTGAAGTTTACTAAAAAAACATGTGTGTTACACTATTCAGTTTTTTAAGACAAAAAAAAATAACTCAAGAATATTTATATTAAAATTGTATATCAAAAAATTTATTATAAATTAATCAAATTAAAATAAACTTCTTCTTTAGCGTGTGTGTGTATATACCAGTAAATTTTAAACTTTTATAATGAGTAAGAATTTAAAAAATACAAAAGCTTGACTTTTGAATATAAGAAGACAAATTTGAGACTTACATATGATTGTCTCTCAAATCGTTGCTATAGACTCTTTAATCTTTTGTATTTCTTTCTTTCTTGTTATAGTGACTCATAAAAAGAATATAAGTTTAGTTATTTCTCATTTTAAAGCTTGAGTTTAGGTCACTGGTTACATATCGGACTAAATTTTTACTTTATTTAGTTGAGATAGTGACTTAATTTTGATTTGGTGGTATTTAATCTCTTTGTAAATCTAAAATAATTACATTTTAATTATTAACATTTTTTTTCTTTCTTTTTGTTTTTAACTACTAACTGTCATTTCAAATTTAAAAGTATGAATATCATAATACAATCCAAAAATTTCAATCTATCTTAAAATATAAGTTTATTTATTTAATTTAAATTTAAATTCACTAAACGTAAGGGTATCATAATTTATTAAAAAAAAATTATAATATATCTCAATATACATACATATACACACGTGCGCGCGCGCGCGCATATATATATATATATATATATACAATTTAAATCACTAAAAGTAAGAATATCATAATTTGCTTCAAATAAATATCATAATATATCTTAAAATATATATTTCATTTATTTAACTTAAAATCATAAAAATTAATAATATCATAATTCTTCTAAATAAAAATATCTTCATATATCTTAAAAGATATAAGTTATTTATTTAACTTAAATCATTTAAACTAGGAATAACATATTATATTTCAAATAAAAATTATAACATACCTCAAAATATATTTTATTTAATTAAAATCACTTTCAAAAAAAATTTCAGATATCAATGTTGTTTTTGCATCTGGTGGTGCGAGGATGCTGGTTGAATCTCTGAGCCCTCCTCCACCCCCAAAAGGAAACAATGGCAAGTACACACTTAAAAGATATTCCTTCACATAAACAATCATGATATTGGAAGTTATTGAAAAACCCATTCTTCCATAAACTTAAATTATTGGAAGGATAGTCAACAATCATTTTATACATATCACTCCTATACATGCAAGTGTTGGTATGTATAAAATAATTGTTGACCATTCTCCCAATAGTTTAAGCTTTTGAAAAAGTTGATGATCAACAACTTTTAACATGGTATCAAAGTTGCAGGTCTTATGTTTAAGGTCAAGGAATCCCAAATATTAAATTGCAAGTGTTTAGCTTGCATGTTACATAAAGCAACACTTATAGGGGAGTTATATATGTAAAAAATGATTGTTGGTCCTCCCCACAATAACTTAAGATTTTGGAAGGGGTATTAGAGTTTGAGGTCTTGTATTTAAGATCCAGCAATCTCAATTGTTAAATTGCAAGTTTTGGCCTGTATGGTACACAGAGCCGACACTTATGAGAGAGTGATACATGTATAAAAGTAATATTGGCTATTCTCCTAATAGCTTAAGTTTTTGGGAGAGTCAGTGAACAATAACTTCTAACATAGTATTAGAGTTGGAGGTCTTATGTTCAAAGCCCAAGATTCCAATTTGTTGAATTGCAAGTGTTTGGCCTGCATGGTGAATACAGCTAACACTTGTAGGGGAGTGATAGATGTATAAAATGATTGTTGGACCTTCTTATAATAGCGAAAGTTTTTAAGAGAGTTAATTTTTCAATAACTTCTAAAACACATGTGTTTGCATTGACCGTGTCCAAAAACTTTGTAAGTAATAAACAAGTGCATGGCTAACGATATGAAGACATTGTTTGACGATAAATATTTTTGCCTCAAAGCAAAAGGTCACTTGATAGTATTTTTTACCAATTGCTAGGGGATTGGTAACTAAGAGGTGTCATCGTTAATGCGTTGATACTCTTTATGTCCCATATTATTAAAAAATTTCATTTTAATACCCAGTTCAAGTATTGGTTTCAAGCATTTTGAATTGTGTTTATTCCTTTTTGGTCAAAGCTAGCCATATGTGTCCTACATGACAAATTGAACATTTGTGGAATTTAACAGTAAAAAAAGGGCAATAGCAAAAAAAAAATTAATAGATAATAATGTTGGAAAAATGGGTTTTTAACCCATGGTTAAATGCCATTTTGAGTGAGACCCACTTGATATAAGTGTATGGTCATAATTGATTTTGGTTCTCTTCCATGAGGGCTTCAAAATAATATATTTATATGCTCAAAATAATATTGGGATGAATGAGAAATTGAGTCTCAAAGTTCACTCATTGAGAAGAAAAAATGTAGTGTTTCGTATTTGTCCCACATGAAAAAAATAACAACACATGGAATGCTTTACAAAGCATTTATGGATTTGAATGTTATCCAAATTTGATAGGCTTTGCATGGTCCAGTTTTGCTACATGTAATTTTTTATTTTCCTTCTCAGAATAAAAATAATAATAATAACTGCTAAAATTTCATGTGACTGTTGGAGATTTATAACAGCTATTACAAATGAATTAATTTCAGCAGTTTTGGGGAAATAAATTTTAGCAGTTTTACATTTAATTGCAACGGTTTTATTTGCTTTCCAACATTCATATTTGAATGAATATAAATTGGCTTCGAGCTGAGGGAAAAGTAAGAATAGAAAAAGCCATTCTCTCTCAAATATTTCCCTGCAGCAAATTCCTTTCTCATCTAGAAAAATTTGTAATCTAGAGCTAGGCTTCAGTGTGATAGAGAGCGGGTACAAATCAGTTTACCAGAATAACAACGTGTTCATAAACTATTATTGATCGTTGTATCCTGGGAGATGTTTTTTCCTTAATCTCAAACACCCGTATGTGAGGGAAAAATTTTATCTTAAGGATACCATGTTACACGGGTCTCGATCCTCTTTTAATTTTTTATTTCTTAAGTTTTTGTTGTTGTAATTTACATGTTTTATACTTTATATAAATTTGATTCACTTTTGTAATTTATAAATTACAAGTTCTTGTTTGTCCAATAATACTTTCTTACAATCTTAAGATAAATTTTCTTTCACATTTTTTGGAAAAATTAATTATATTGTATTTTTAATTATAGAAGTTTGGAATTATTTCCAAATTCTAAAATTAATTTTGTTTCTTTTCTGAAACTTTTGCATCAAACAAGTTTATAATTTGTTTATGAGATGACATCGAATTAATGTCAAATTCAAGGTATGTCGACATGCTATGTGATTTCAACATAGTTGGTTAAGATTCATTTGTGAATCATAATAAGAAACCTGAAAAGTTCAATAGTTTTCAAGAGGTGACATCAAAAGATGTTTTATCTGACCACCTTGAATCTTATGTGATTCTAAAATCAATGATGGTTGTGTCATATTGTGTATAGATACATTGATGACATTCACATTGTGGGCAGTATTTATTAAATCTACCAAGGATGTTGAATTTAAAAATAAGAGATATGAGACTAGCTGACGTAATATTGGCATAAAGATATCATGGAGATCATATGGTCCCATGTGTCATTATGGTGACAAAATAATTGAAAAATTCAATAATAGTCATTCTGAAATTGTCAGAACACATGTAGATGTTAATCTACACCTATCAAAGAATAAATGTGAGAATGTGTCTGAATTGATTTATTCTAGAGTGATAGGAAGTCTTGTGTACATAATAAGTTGTACAAGATTAAACATAGCTTACGTTATAAGTAAACTAAGTAGATATATCAGCAGTCCAAGATTTGATCATTGTAAATGTATTATAAGACTACTTAAATACTTAAGAGAAATACGTAGCTATGGACTGCACTATACAAGATATTCAGCTATATTAGAAGGATACAGTGATGCAAAATTAATATCTAATATGAACGACATTAAGTCTAACGGTGGATACATGTTTACACTTGGTAGTGCAGTTGTATCATAGAAATTCTCTAAAATAAACATGCATAGCTAGTTTCACGATGAAATCTGAATTCATTGTTTTGGATCAATATGGCAACGAGGTCAAATGGCTACACAGTTTCTTAGAGGATGTTCCTAAATGTGTGAAGCTTGTGCTTGCAATTTGCATATATTGTGATTTGTTATTGGCAAGGCATAGAACCAAATGTATAATGTTTAGTCTCGATATATAAGTCGTAGACATAATACCATTAGACAACTATTCTGAACTAGAGTTATCTATGTTGGTTATGTGAAGCTAGAGGATAACATAGTGGATCAATCCATTAACCAAAGGGTTAAATAGAAAGTTAGTTGAGACATTATCGAAGGGAATAGGACTAAAAGTCCATGAATGAATAAGACTTTGCAAAGGAAAACCCAACCTAGTTAATTGGAGATCCCAAGATCTAGGTTCAAAGGAACAATCTAGTTGTAAAGACTTAGTGAGGTCACGGTGGGGGTTTTACCCTCAAGTTTGTTCCTATGATAAAAAACAGTGATACCTGTAAGTAAAGGCTAAGCTAATGCTTTTAATGATTCTTACGAAGAGAATATCGAGCGGAGTACAACGGGTTACTCTTTGCGAATTATTCTTATAGATAAGAGATCACCAATGTGAAAGAGAAGTGGGGCTGCTTCGAAAGGGAGTTATTGGGCTCAATTCTTGAGAAACCCTCACAGAACCAGGCATATGTTCAAGGCCAAAACAAACATAACAGTGAGAACTGAATTGTATCAGGAATGATTCATGTGTGAAGTATGTCATCGTTTACATAAATGGCAGAACAGTTCAAAGACATCGCGTCTAATGTCAACCAGTAAAGTAAACATATTTTTACAAGAGAAGGTTCAAAAGGTAACACCAACCTATCCTATGCATATCTTAGACTGTTGAACTCTATTACCGCTTGTCAAATTGATTTGAGTCAGTTTTATTTTGAAAAACTCCATCAATTTTCATTTATGTGGGGGATTATTGGAAAAATGGGTTTTTAACACATGGTTAAATGCCATAATTGAGGGCTTCAAAATAGTCATATAAGTGTATAGTCATAATTGAGGGCTTCAAAATAGTATATTTACATGCTCAAAATAATATTGGGATGAATGAGAAATTAAGTCTCAAAGTTTATTCATTGAGAAGGAAAAATATAGTGTTTTGTATTTGTCTCACATGGGAAAAACAACAACACATGGAATGCTTTACAAAGCATTTATGGACATTAATGTTATCCAAATTTGATGGGCCTTGCATGGTCCAGTTTTTGCTACATGTAATTTTTTATTTTCCTTCTTAGAATAAAAAAAATAACTGCTAAAATTTCATGTGACTGTTGGAGAGTTATGACAGTTGTTACAAATGAATTAATTTCAGCAGTTTCATGAAAATTAATTTCAGCAGTTTCGTGGAAATTAATTTCAGCAGCTTCATGGCATTTAATTGCAACGGTTTTATTTGGTTTCCAACAGCCATATTTGAATGAATATAAATTGGCTTGAAGTTGAGGGAACAGTAAGAATAGAAAATGCCATTCTCTCTCAAATATTTTCTTACAGCAAATTCCTTTCTCATCTAGAAAAATTTGTAATCTAGAGCTAGGCTTTAGTGTGATAGAGAGTGGGTACAAATCAGTTTGTCGGAATAGTTTATGTTAGTGTTCATAAACTATTATTGATCGTTGTATCCTGAGAGATATTTTTTACTTAATCTCAAACACCCGTATGTGAGGGGAAAAATTTATCTTAAGAACACCGTGTTACATGGGCCTCGATCCTCTTTTAATTTCTTATTTCTTAAGTTTTCGTTGTTGTAATTTAAATGTTTTATACTTTATGTAAATTTGATTCACTTTTGTAATTTATAAATTACAAGTTCTTGTTTGTCAAATAATACTTTCTTACAAATAATGGTACAATTTAGTGTCACTATTGTTGAATAAAGCTATTGTTAATAAAAAAAATTAGGCAATAAAATTTAAAATTGTGATAATATTGTGACTCTAAAATTATAATAATTAGGTATTTTTAATTTTTTATTCTAATTTTTATGTCATTTTGTTAAACTTTTTGTCCTTATGTTAGTAGTGACCAATCTTCCTAACCACAGGTTGGGCTTAGAGCTCACGAAACTAATCACTATCTTGTAAGTGCGTTGAGAATAAGGGAGGGCCAAGGGAAGGGAAGGAAAGAGAAGAGACTTCTTGCCACAATGGGGTAGGTTTAATAACCTAGTTAATGTATTGTATTGGTGTTCTTTAAGTCTCATGTTATTAAATTGAGAGGGGGCACTATGTACATATATGTGAAATATAATCTAATTTTTAAAAAAGCTAAAAAATTTTATATTAAAAATTACATTTTTGATCAAGTGAAAAGGGACATATATCCAAAAAAAAAAAAAAAAAAATACAAATACATCCCAAAAAAAACATACATATACATCCTCCCCAGATTGGGATCCACCATTTATTCAGTAGTGTATGCCATCCAAATAACTTCTCCCTCTGCTTGGGTCTTGATTTAATTCCCAACTTTTGTTTGAGTAATTAGATTAAATAAATAAATCAATATGTATATGTATATGTTTTGGTCAAATAGTGAGTGTGTATATTTGTCAAAAGTATTTATATATGGATAGATTAATTATCAGCCTATTTTAGGGTTAATTATGTTTTATACTCTCAAATTTATTGAATTTGTTACAAACATGTCTACAATATTTATATAATTACACATTGATAATGTATTTAAATCACTAAAATTATAGAACTTTTAGTAAAATAAGTTAGATTTTATAAATATTACGTGTATGTTTGTAACAAATATACCTATAATTTTAGAGTTTCAAACACAATAGGCATCATATTTGCAACTTTGTGGTATCAGTGAAGTTGGTTGAAGATATTAGAGTATAAGAATAATGTCCTATATTATTTAACACTTATACTAGTTTAATGTTTATAAGCAGTATGGGACTTGACTTCTTTTGAGGTTAGCTTTTTATGAGTAGATGACTTCTGTTGCTTATACTCTATATAAAATTTACATTGTATTAATCGATCAATGGGCCAACAAAAAAACACTAATGGTCTCCCTCACCACAAAAAATACATGGACATTGCATACAAAAAAAAAAAAAAAAGACAAGTGACGTAAAAGAATTAAAATATAAGAAAATAAGTTGAAAATACAAAATATAGGGCCAAATGACCCAAACTTTTGATATGACAAGTGTTGGTATGTACATGTTTTGGTCAAATAGATAGCATGTATATTTGTCAACAGTGTGTATATATGGCTAGATTAATTATCATCCCATTTTAGGTTTAATTATGTTTTATTCCATTAACTTATTGAGTTTGTTACAAACATGTCCATAATATTTATATAGTTACAAACATATCCATAATGTATTTAAATCCTTAAAATTATAAAATTTTTAGTAAAATAAGTTAGATTTTATATACATTATGTATATATTTGTAACAAATATGTCTATAATTTTAGAGTTTTAAACATGATATACATCATATTTGCAACTTTGTGGTATCAATGAAGTTAGTTGAAGATATTAGAGTATAAAAATAATGTCCTACATTATTTAACACTTATACTAGTTTAATATTTATAAGTAGTATAAGACTTTAACTTCTTTTGAAGTTAGCCTTTTAGGAGTAGATGCTTATGTTGCTTATACTTTATATAAAATTTATATTGTATTAGAGTTTCAGTCAATCATTGAGCCAAGAAAAAAACACTAATGGTCTCCCTCATCACAAAAATACATGGGCATTGCCTACACAAAAGACAAGTGACGTAAAAGAATTAAAATATAAGAAAATAGGTTGAAAATACAAAGTGGAGGGCCAAACGACCCACACTTTTGAGAGAAAATGTTATAGTATAAAAAGAATGTCCTAAATTGCTAGCAGTGATACTAGTGTAGTGTTTATAAGTAGTATAAAAATTAGCTTCCTTTGAGGTTAACTTTTTAGGAGTGAATGATTCATATTGTTTATACATTATATAAAATTTACAAAGACATTGCAATATTCTTGTTGCAATTCAAGCAATCAAAAAGTCATTAATGAGGTTAAAGATCTAGTTAAAATGGAAATAATTACTTCCCAAATAAACCTATTATATATTTTCCATAGTCAATAAAGTAATTTTCCCTTACTTGACAATTACCCAATAATTTTTTGCTTTTCACTAGACGAAAATGTATAAGTTAAAGATATAGTTAAACAACGTTTGGAGGTTTTTTTTTAAAAAAAAAAACAAAAAAAAAGATTATTTGTAAAAAAAAAAAAGTTAATAAAATAATGTTATAAATAGGGGTGAATAAAAATACCCCTAAAATGGATGAATTAATATTAATTTTGAAAAAATTATCAATTATTTAAAAATATTATTTAATTTAACTCAAAACATATTGATGAAGGTATCTAAAATATTTTAATTATAAATTGGAGTGATTTTAAGTACCAAAGTATAAAGTGCACAATCTAAAATTTTTACACGGTTATATGTTTAACAAAATTTTTACTCACTCACAATATCGTTGATAAAAATGAAACATACAATTATATTACAATTTTTAATAATACTTTAATTACAGCGAAGGTGCCTCGAAATTTTCACTTTGAATTCAAAACCTCTATAATGATTTCGTTGTCAAGAAAAAATTACAAAATTATGAAAATTCTATGGGAACTTTTTTTTATTATAAAACTTTATGAAACATTAAAAATAATAAATTATTTATATTTGAAATTAATTTTCTATTTAATACATACATTTTTTAATACGGTAATATTTATATTTGATCAATAAATTAACCAATTAATTAAAACATTATAGAATAAATAGTTAATATGTTTAAAATAATTAATTAGTCAATCTTATTGTATTTACTATTATAACTAGATAAAATATGATAATATGAGGAGAAATTTCATTAAGAAATTTTTAAAAAGTACGCCTAGTTAAGGGGACATAATAAGCCTTATTTTTCAATGTAATCTATATGTTATAACATTAATATAAAATCTATGTGTTATAACTACCCATTCTTGTCGGTCACCCCAACCTAGCTGGAAAACTTCCATCCATCCCTTATTATTTTACACTCCAAAATCACACATTTACCGGTGTTTCTTTGGGTTAAACTTCCTCTTATTTTTCTTCATTTTCTCACTTACGAAACAACCGTTAAATACATTAAAATTGCTTGGGCGTTGCAAGAAAATTTAATTTTACATTATTCATGTATGTTTTCATGTTTTTATTAATTTATTTTCATTTAGCATCAAAGTATTTTTTTTAGTAAACAAAATAAATAGAAAAATTATTTTTGGTATTACCTAGGTTGTAAAGTTCCTCTAACAAACTATTGGGTAGCTTTTGGTTAAAGTTTCAAGTTTAAGGTAATTTTTTTTCATTATATAATATTTCATTTTCACACATTAATGGTTGAATTGGCTCAAAATTTAAAGTAATCTCATTTTGAGTTGGTTAAGAACTGATTCAAAAATCCAATTTAGGAGTAGTGCATTTTGAACACATACTACAATAATAAACTCATTAAGGTACGGTTGTATAACTAAAAAATTGAAAATAACAATACATAAATAGCTTTAGATATGGTTAGTCGTGTTTTAAAAAAAATTAGTTTTAGGTATGGTTAACAACCGTACCTAAAAGTGAACTAAAATACATAACACTTTTCGAAAATTTACTGAAACTTTCAAGTACAGTTAAAAACCGTACCTAAAACATTAGATTTAGAAAGTGTATAGGTACGGTTAACAACCGTACGTAAATCTTAAGTAAAAGGTTTTCAGGTACGGTTGTTAACCGTACTTATAGACTTTCAGGTACTGTTAACAACCGTACCTAAAAGTCATTAAGACAAATAATTAGGGCTCCACCAAGGCTCCACAAAATCTTTATATTATCATTTAGTCCTCCCCCACCCGAGCGAATGTGACGCACTCCCTGAGCTGTCGCCCACCATACCCACACAATCTAGCATCGTCGATCCCTCTCTAGCAGTCTAATTCGTAGTCGTTTCGCCAGCCTTGTCCGGCGTTGCATTGGCCTCCTTGCGTGCTGCCTATTGTTTCCACGCTCACCCACAACTCCCATTTTCAGCCATCGACTGCTACACAACTCCCTTTTTTCTAGTCTATTTCGTCAAGGTATTAATTTTTTTTTATTTTTTCTTAATTTTTCTTAGCAATGTCTGTAAATCGTTTTTTGTTAAACTGTTAGTGGAAATACATATGCATGCCGTGATATTGGTTTGATTCAATTTTTTTAGTTTTTTATTTATCATTAATTATTTTCTTATATATAATAAACATTTTATTATTTTATTTTTTAGTTTTTTTAGAGACATATGTATTCATTGTGTAATTTTTTTTAGGTATTGATTCTGTAATATTTAATTATATTTATATTATTTGGTTGCTATTTTTTTTTTTAATTTTTAGTTTAATTTATTTTTGGTTTGATTAGTATAATTTGTGTTAGTTAATTCAAGGTTTCTATTAGTGTGATATTAATTTGGATAATATTTTGAATTAATGTTGTGTATATATAATATTTGTGTCACTTGTTGTTTCATATTATTATATTTATTGACATAATGTTTATATATATATATATATATATAAATTAGGTTTTAAAATGGATAAGTCTTGGATGTCAATGGATAGAAGGTCAATTATATTTAGTGAAGGGCTTGAATATTTTCTTAGTTTTGCTGCTAATAATGCAAGTAATCATGAAAGAATTAAGTGTCATTGTATGAAATGTGGGAACCGAAAAGGACATAAGGTGATAGAAATTCAAAATCATGTATTTAAATATGATATTGACAAAAGTTATAAAGTATGATTTTGGCATGGAAAAGAGATTGTGAAGAATAATAACGAGTTCCAAATCTCTGTCATAGATGCATTAGGCATTGGGGAGCCCTTGGAGGTTAAGAGCGAGGACATAATGTCATTATGTATTATCGGATGGCTACAAGTAACAATTATTGCAGTATATGAGAGGTAATATTTATTTCAATATTTTATATTGTTTATAAGTTCTTTTGAATAATCATATAATAATTATTTTTTCTTCTAAGTATAGGATTTTATATGATCACTTAAGAAGAAATGTAAAACATTACAACTTATAGCACTTTATGCATTCTGCACTTATATCAAATCAATGGAGCTCTACTCTTGATGATCAAATCGATTCTCTAATTGAACAAATGCTTGGAGTATGAAAGAATGAAAGACTTATTGTTCCATATTGGCTAGCGTGAGTATTTTATTAATTTATAGTTTTCTTATGTTCTAATTTTGTTAATTGTTCATTTTTATTTAAATCATTTACAATTAATTGTAAAAATCATTGGATGCTTGGGATGATCCACCCATATAGTAGTGTTGTTGAGTGGTTTGACTCACTTGGAAACAATCCGCTACAAAGATTTCAAGATATGATCATTGGGCATTATTAACTTAATATATTTCAATAAATTGATTTTAAATTATTTCTAATTAATCATGCATGATATTTGATTATAAATAATTTTTATTTTATTATGTCGATATTATAGTGCTTTTTCTAGATGGTACTAAACTATATCACGTTCGTTTAAGCCACCTCCTAATTTCCTGCCTATTAAGGTTAGCATTAATTTATTATTTATTATATGTATGTATGTTTTTAATTACAAGTAAATATTTAGCTAAGCTAGTGAATATTAATTAATTATACATTTATGTTGTCTTATATATTTGTATAAGCACCTATTCAAAATAATGGTATCGAGTGTGATTTTTTCGTGATGAGGTATATGAGAAATATTATATGTCAACTAAGAAAGTCTCGATTACTACTAGTAAGTTAAAAAAATAATTCGTGCATGTACACAAAATATATGTTAATAGCTAGTTTAATGTAAGTTTTTTAAATCATCATATTAATTATCTTGTAGTTTCTTATAATTACCTATCTAATTACATTTTCTTTAGTTTGCAGAAAAGAAAACATACATACTGGAAGAACTTGATGTTTGTCGAAGAGAAGTATGTCAATTTTTTTTTGATAGTAGTGGACACATGCAATAACTAGTTAATTATATAATTAACATTTTGATATTAATTAGATTTAACTTATATGTATATATAGTTGGTTTTAGTTAGAAGTATTAGCTTGTGTATTTTAATATTACTGATGTAATTAAGTGACATGTATGCTTGTATTTTTTATTAATAAAATATATATCATTGTATGTGTATATATATATATGAATTTCGGATCAAATTTTGAAATGAGCATGTATAGTCTCAAATGAACAGGGCATACAAACAGGTCAAAAAATTAGTACCGAAAAATAATATTTAAAAAAAATTAACTTTTAGATACAGTTGTTAACTGTATCTAAAAGTTATAAAACTATACATAACCATCCTAAAACGTTTTAGGTATAGTTGTTAACTGTACCTAAAACTATTTAGGTATAGTTGTTGTTAACCGTACCTAAATAGTTTTAGGTACAGTTATTGTTTTTTAGGTACGATTATTAACCGTACCTAAAAGATGAACCTATGGCAATAGTGGCTATTGTGCGGTTACAAGTGCAAAGACAATCGTACCTAAAATCCTTTTTTTCTTGTAGTGACATTATTTTGAACCTATATGTGTTCATGCGTTGTCTTATAAGAGTTATAGTAATCATATAAATCATCAGCTAAACCATTAAGAATAAAATTTTTGCAGAGAAAATCATTTTCCAACCAGGTGTTTAAATCCTTAGTTGTATCTTCGGTAGGAGGATTTGGCAGTATTGGTTTTTCAGTAGTAAGAACAGAGGCTAATTTTTTCATTGTTAAGAAAAACAACATTTTTTGTCTCTATCTTTTAAAATGTAGTCCCTCAAAACAGAAAGGTTTGTTGAGGTCAGCAGTTAAAAATTCAGTAGACATGGCAGATGAAATTCGTCTTAAAATTGTTGGAACAAATACGTAAAAAATAGATAGGAACGAGGTTACCAAATTACTGAAATAACTGCTTGGGTTGAGTTGCAGACTAGGTTGCTCTTTTTAAGACGTTTCGCGGCTCTGCCCAAAATTGTGCAAGCAAACATAGCCTCGTCGTCCCCAGGATAAAACAGCCTAGCAAAAATCTGTCTTGGAGTTACACTGCACTAATGAACTCCGGAATGCTACACCCTGTAAAATAATTTTGTTGCTCGAAAATTAGAAATTATAGTAATTTGTATACTGGAAATTAATTATGGCTTTCTGATTTTTCTTTTTCGGAATTTTTGTGTTGCTCAATAGTTAGAGCGAGAGAGAGAAAATGAGAGAGAGTTGAGAGCTGATGAATGGTGTGTTTGAAACTGTGAGCTGAAAGCTCTATTTATAGGCTAAGGGTGGTCACAAATAACAGAGCCAAAACAGTCGTAGAGAACATGCAACGATCATGTAGAACGTTTCATAAGACTTGGTTTGGAACGGAACGGAATGGTCACATGCAACGGTCACGACGTGGGGTAACGGATAAGAACGTGTACCGTTCGATGGCAACGGTTCCGTGAGACTCAGTCTCACCGGAACGGAACAGTAACAAAATAACGGTCATAATTTGGTAACGAAACTGTTGAAAAAATTAATTTTAATAAATAAGTTTTTAACAAAAAATAAAATGCCACCTCACACACACACTCGGCTCGGCTCGGCCGGCCGGTGGGACCGACGGCGGAGGTGGCGTGTGCGTGTCTGGTAGACCCACAATTGCCTAGGTCCTCCCCCCTTCCACAAAATTGGGTGCCCCTTGGGCCCAATCCCACTAGCTAATTCTTTTATATATATACACTTCTAGGGAGAGGTAAATTGGCAATGTGGGACTTTGTATCTTTTAGTTTTTGCACTTTTTTCTCTTTTCTCTTTTTTATTCAAATTCATAATAATTCCAACAATCTCCCACTTGAATTTTATATAAAAATAGTTTTTCATCGAGCAACCGATCAATTAAAGATATAAGATTGTGCATAAGCAAAAGGTATCTATCAACTTGAACCTTTACATAGTGTTAATGCTTTAGAACATACTAGAGTAACTCTTAGTTTTGAACTCTATATCTAACAACATTACACACACAACCTTTCCAAGGTGTAGTTCGAAAAGTCCGTGCTTTACGGCCATGCACGTGTATCCTAGTATAGTGAATACTCTAGTAAATTTTGCCCAAAATTTCATAGGAAGCAACCACACTTCCACATTCACATAGGTGAGTCTATCAAGAGTACTCCTGTAGCTATGTACTCCACTCCACATAGAGTATAGAACTCATTAAGAGTTAACAATTAACTCATCCTTTTGTCGCTTCAGGACTTCATGCTTCTAACAGTATAGGATGGAACCCATGATAGCATGATTAATCTCATATCACTTCATGACTTGTTATTACGTATTGAACTTATTTCTTGGGATCTCCAGTCTATAAGTTGGGTTACCATCACGAGTGACTCTTCATTCTAAGGGCATTAGTACCATTCCTTTCAAGGTTTTGAAAACCTTCTCTCTTGCTAACCCTTTCGTCAAAGGATCAGCCAAATTATCATCAGTACGTACATGATCCACTCTTACAGCTACTGTAGAGAGAAATTCTCTAACAGTATTGTGCTTACGATGTATCTGTCGTCTCTTGCCATTATAATAACGGTTCTGAATCTTTACAATAGCCGCGGTACTATCGCAGTGGATTAGGACAGCTGGTATCGATCTTTCCCAGCCTGCATCTTGAAGTGCATCCCAAGTTTCTTTAGCTGTCTTATCAGAGTTATAGTAATCATACAAATCATCAACTAAACCATTAAGAATAAAATTTTTGTAGAGAAAATTATTTTTCAACCAGGTGTTTAAATCCTTAGTTGTATCTTCGGTAGGAGGATTTGGCAGTGTTGGTTTTTTAGTAGTAAGAACAGAGGCTACTTTTTTCATTGTTAAGAAAAACAGCATTTTTTGTCTCCATCTTTTAAAATGTAGTCCCTCAAAATGGAAAGGTTTGTTGAGGTCAGTAGTTAAAAATTCAGTAGACATGGCAGATGAAATTCGTCTTAAAATTGTTGGAACAAATACGTAAAAAATAGATAGGAACGAGGTTACCAAATTACTGAAATAACTGCTTGGGTTGAGTTGCATACTAGGTTGCTCTTTTTAAGACGTTTCGCGGCTCTGCCCAAAATTGTGCAAGAAAACATAGCCTCATCGTCCCCAGGATAAAACAGCCTAGCAAAAATCTGTCTTGGAGTTACACTGCACTAATGAACTCTGGAATGCTACACCCTGTAAAATAATTTTGTTGCTCGAAAATTAGAAATTATAGTAATTTGTATACTGGAAATTATTTATGGCTTTCTGATTTTTCTTTTTTAGAATTTTTGTGTTGCTCAATAGTTAGAGCGAGAAAGAGAAAATGAGAGAGAGTTGAGAGCTGATGAATGGTGTGTTTGAAACTGTGAGCTGAAAGCTCTATTTATAGGCTGAGGGTGGTCACAAATAATGGAGCCAAAACGGTCGTGGAGAACATGCAACGGTCATGTAGAATGTTCCGTAAGACTCGGTTTGGAACAGTCATGACGTGGGGTACCGGATAAGAACGTGTACTGTTCGAAGGCAACCGTTTCGTGAGAAAAATTAATTTTAATAAATAAAATACCACACACACACTCGCTCGGGCGCGTGTGTGGTGGACCCACAATTGCCTAGGTCCTTCCCCTTCCACAAAATTGGGTGCCCCTTGGGGCCCAATCCCACTAGCTAATTTTTTTATATATACACTTCTAGAGAGAGGTAAATTGGCAATGTGGGACTTTGTATTTTTTAGTTTTTGCACTTTTTTCTCTTTTCTCTTTTTTGTTCAAATTCATAATAATTCCAACAGAAGGAGTAGAAATAAAATTAGGAAAGTGAAAGATTGTAAATATATTTAAGTATGATAAATATACAAGAAGCAATGAACAATATATATATAACATATTAGGCAAAGATGAAAAAAGAAAATAAAAGAATACGAAGTGCAACGGTTTAGGTAGTTTAGAGCGCACACATCATAGAGTAGGAGCACATATTTGGAAAACAATTCATAATGAAGAAGAAGAAGAAGTAGAGAGCTACTATTGCTCAGCTTCCATAACATTCCATTCATGAAAATCTCAACTGATTACAATTCACGCAAAAATGCCTTCCTATGATTCATTCTAGATATAGTACATAGTAACTAATTAGTTATACAAAGTCACACTTTTGTGTAACTAGACTCTAAAGAGTGTAAACCACTCGGTTAACAAAGGAAATAACCAAAACGACACCAAATAAAGAGCAAAAGTAAACAGCAAATTAAATAACATCTTAAGTAATTAAAATAACTCCTGCAGGCTGCGCTCTTATTTTAAATAACACCAAGTGGGAACGAATTGAGATCAAAAGAACCTGAAAGGCTACAGCTTTTGCCAAGCAACGGAAAAAGAAAATGGAAAAGCCAAATCTCAAGGATTTTTCTTTATTTTCTTATTACATTATTTAGCGAGGAGACTATTTAGCTATGATTTTTTAGAATAGAAAAATCACTCCTTTTTATGGCTAGAGCTGTCAAACATGTGTGTCTTGTAGGATTTATTTTTAATCCTCTTAAAATATGTTATTTTTTTATAACTTAAAATAAATATATTTTTTTATAAAATTTAAATATATGTTATCGTAAAATACATATGTTTTCCATAAAAAAAATCGTATGTTGTTTTAAGTTATAAGAGAAGTAACATATATTTTTAAAACAATATATATTTTTTTATTAAAAGTAAAATTGAGATTATGTTACGCAGTTAAATAAAATTAAAAGATAAATAGAAATTATTGAACAAACAACAAAACCAAGATATTATAAATAGACATTGTCATTATGGTTAGAGCTGTCAAACATGTGAGTCATGTCGGGTTCGGATTGACCCATTTAAAATTCAACTTGTATAAGCTTGACCTAGACCCAACTCAATTTATTAAACAAGTCAAAAAATGCAATCTTGATCCAATCTGTTTAAAAAATAGGTTGATCCGTTTAAATATATAAGTAATATATTATGATTTATAATGTAAGAAAATTTTGATATATTGTATTAAATATCAATATGTACTTATGTAACCTGTTAATATAGTAAATTTTAATTACACTTGATAAAACTAAATTAATTTAAATATTGCTTCAATAAAATAATTAAAAAACTAACTAATATAAAATAAAAAATAATGTCAATAACTATAAGTATTGTTATATATCAATGTCAAAGCATTAAAATCACAAACACCAACAAAAAAGTCTCAAATATATAAATAACATAATTTCTTTATAAGCAAAAACTTGTTTTAGTCTAAAATAAATAAAAAATAATCAAAACACAAAAAATTAAATTAAACAAGATATTATTATAAATTAATAAATAACAAATGACAATAAAAAATGGAATAAATTTTAACATTATCTCAAGAATACTTTAAAATATTTACATACTCTAATAATTTTAGTTATCGATTAATTTTACTTATTTATATGAGTTAATTTATTATTAGCTGATTTTTTAAATAAGTTAACATTTTGTTTTTTCTAAAAACACCAACTCTATTTATATGAGGTTGAGCTCCAGAAGCTTGGAAAACAAATTATGGCTTTTTATTTTAATAATCGTACTGCATTTTTTTTTATCTTGGTATTCATTTCCTTTGCCTTGTTAATGGTTAAGGTTAATGCAGGTTAGTAATTATTGTCTTAAAATTCTTATTGTTTAATTGCATAACATATTCTCCTTCATGTATACATTAAAATTTTATTTTTTTTCTCCCCTCTAACTAATATATATATATATGGTCAAAAAACATGTGTTATATGTTTGAATTCTATCTCCCAACAAAAATAGATTTACAATTACACGTCGGGTTGTTGGTATTTTCATTAATTTTCTAATTTGAGCCTTGCTCCACACATATGATGCGGCATTTAAACTCTTCTCAATAAGCCTTTAGCATTAGGCTAGATGTTTGTTTTGGAAAATAATATCTAACATTAGAGTGTATTTAACAATTTTTTTCTTAATTATATTTTTATAACATTTAAGTCGATCTATTTTATTTTTTAGAAGTTAAATATTACACATATACACTCACTTTTGTTTTATTTACATGTGCCATTATACTTTTGAAAAGATAATCTATTTTTTTGGTTCAGAAAAAGAAAGAGAGAACAGAGAGAATTTTTTTTTTTTTTTTTGAAATAACTAAAATTCACACATAAATTCTAAATTTTCTATATGTTCAAATAAGCTATACTTTGTTAAGCCACCACTCGTTTGCACAAAGAGAGAATTATTGATAATGTCTTTTTATCACTCTTTCCTTCTTTATTTTCGGGTTGTTTATGATCAAAGTTAACCATTAATCTTTAATGTTCCTAATATATATTTCTATTTTGTTTCAATTTAAGTAAATTTCTTTAACCATCATAATTAAATAAAAAAAATGTAATAAATTTAATTTGTATTCATTCAAAGTTATGAGGATGAAATTATTCTGTTCTTTTGATCAGGTATGGATTAGTTCATATAATTCACTTAATAATATTTATGCAAACATAGTTTAATATAAATTCATGTTGTAGTTGGTAATGTGAGGAAGCAGCTTAGAAGTATTCCTACTCGTCCACCTCAGTCTGGAAACAGTGGCAATTGCAATCCCAGTAAGCCCAATGGTAGTAAAGGTGGTGCTCGGAGCAAGCCAACGACAATATGTAGGAGACACAAACATTACAATTGAAGAAGTGTCAACATATATTGGATCTCGAATCCTTAACATGAAATTTAGCTTAATTTATCAACTCAATATAGTTATATATTATATATATAAAAGGTCAAAATTATATTACTTAAAAATTTGTTATTTACTCTCGAACGTATTAAAATAACTCTATCCTGCAGATGATATGTCAAATAATATATGACATATTAGCCCTATTTTCAGAATATAAAAACACTGATGTTAGAACATTATTTTTAGTTTTAGAAATATTAAAACATTAAATTGTGGAAAATAAAACAATGTCATTTACTAATTTTTTATTTATTGTGGTTAGTAAGTTGGAACTAAGAAGTAATTAACATTAGATCAACTTTTTTATTTTAAGCTTAATACAACAACTTTTTTATAAGGGTTTGGAAAATACTTTTAAAAATTATTTTCAATTAGCAGGCAAACAGACCTAACTTAAGTATCTATAAACTCGAAGGTACAATATAATGTTATATGTCCTTTATTTTATTTTTTTCTACAAGGATCTTCACTTATTTATTTGATATAGTAATAATAATGATAAAAGGTAATGGCTCAAAGACAAAAAAATGTTAATTCTGTGTAAGCTGACATGTTAATCCTAATCAACAAAATTGGAGAATAGAAATATGCAAGAGAAAGGAAGAGGAAAATATTAATATATTTTTTCTCTCTCCTATCCTCCCTCTTCTCTCATATTATTAACCTAAATCAATATGTCAAGTTGATTCAGAAGTAATTAATAATTGTTGTAATTGAAAATATATTCATTTTACGAAAAATTCTATCTTACAGAAGTTAATTTGTAAGATAAATCCGGTGTAAAAAAAATTAACAAGTTATCCAGTACCATTTTATAAACAATTACTCTTTTATTTTATAAAACAATTGAGATCAAAACTCTCAAAATAAATAATAAAGAAAATCTAACAAGCGATGTCTCTTTTCTTTGTAACCCAAATAGAATTATTAACCAACAATGTTGAGGAAAATGGTCAAGAGATGCTAGCTAACTACAATGATAAGATTTGTTGTGAGATTTGTTTACACACCTAACAATTTTCTTTCGAACGAGAACATATTTGCTCTCTTTAGACTCCAAACATGCCCTAATACCAAGGACCAGCAATTAAGCTGCATCTACCAAAAGGGCATTCATACTCCATCTGGTTTAAATGTGTGCTAAGAAATATCCAAAGAACCCAAGCCAACTTAATCAAACCTTAAGGAGTTTAAATGAATGTAGAAGAACATCGGTGAATTTTCAACACGATCTAACAGGGGGGCCCACCATTAGTTCAGACTTGGGTCACGTGCTGCGCTTACATAGGTCCACTTTTAAATTGGGGATCCACCTTGTGTGTGCCTACACAATACAAATTCGGCCCTGGCTCTGATACCACTTACTGGGCCTGAGATTCCAACCCAAAAGGTAACCCTATTAGTAGAAGTAGTTCATTCTAACTATATACTAAATTTGTTATTTATATTTTTTTAGTGTAGAACTTATTCGCACACCTAACAAGATTTATGAAACTTTTTACAGAGATCTCAACAACTAACACAACATAACAAAAGATAGAAAACATGTCGTAGACACTCAAAATTACGATTGATAAGACGATAGCAAGACTGGCCCATCATGTGCCTTGAAGTATAAATATTCAAGTTAACGATTAATATAACATGATAATACATCGTTATAACTTAATTGTCATCAACTCTCCATAAAACTTAAATTGTTAGGAGAATAGCCAATAATCATTTTATACATCTATCACTCTCTGACAAGTGTTAGTTGTATGCATGCAAGCAAAATACTTCCAATTTAACAATTGAGATTTCTAGGCCTCGAACACAAGACCTCTATTTCTGAGGCCATGTTATAAGTTGTTGAGAAACAAAGTCTTTTAAAAAATTAAGCTATTAGGAGAATGACTAACAATCATTTTATACATTGGCTATGCAAAAACTAACAAAATAACATATAGAAAGAATTAGTATCAAAACACATAATTTTATCTGGTGAGTTTAGAAAATTATTCTTACTTCAAAAGAAGCTATTTTTGACGAAATTAATGCATTTAGACTTTAAAGCTATACTGTTTTAAAGATAAATTATTCTTGCTTTACTACATTGATGCCGAGCCAAATGAGGGTCTTTTTCATCTTGTATTGGTTCTCATTCTTCAACCAATTGTCTTTCTTTTACTTTTAATGCTATCATATATTTTCTACTGCTTTGGAAAAAAAAAAAAAACCTACTCTGACAAAAAATTGTTCTTTGTGGTTTGTATAATGAAGACCTTTTTGCCGAACATGTAGTCGTAAGCATAGCAAAATTTTGGTTCTTATGCTTACTTGTTTGGACCAGAAAATCTAAAATATTATGTTATGAATTTGTTGGCATACATATTTTAAACTGTAATTTTAAGCAAATCAACTAGAATTTAATCTGAAAAGAAAGAAAAAGATAAAAGATGGGAGGAAGAAAGAAAGAAAGAAGAATACAACCACATTTGATTTGAAATATTGTTATGAAATTCAAAAAATAATACTCTTAAAATTTATAATAATAAAAATAGTATTTTAATAACATTAAATAGTGTCCAATTAGACGATTTTTAATATTGAATAGATCTAAATTATTGCAGTTCAACTTGAACAACATTCAATATTAAAAAAAAATTATATACAATCTTTTTTTTAATAATAAAAATGTATAATTTAAATATAAGGATTCTATGCTATTTTTTATTATTTTTCTAATATTATTTTCAATAACTATTAACCTGCAAAACTGGTGGTAGATTTTTTGAGAATTGAATGAATGATTGAGATTTTAAAAAATTAATCTAATGGTATAAATTTTTGGATGTACCTTACCTTCATCTGTATGTTGGAAGGATCCTCATTTTACGTTACTAGCTAGCTGTTGCGCGTGCGTTGATTACTTTCAAACTAAAATTAGTGTGACAAATTAATTTTGGCAATAAGTTTTGGGTGACAATAAATTTTTTTTTAATTATTATTATCACAATAATAATTTATTAATGAAATTTTTATATATTAAAGTATAATTAATATTTATGGTACAATGTGTTAGAAGTTGATAGTTACCAACTCTCTTAAAAACTTAAGCTGTTAAGAGGAGGGTCAACTATACTCACTTCCCTACAAGTGTTGGCTCTATGCACCATGCAGGCCAAACACTTGCAACTTAATAATTAGAGTTACTAGGCCTTAAACATAGGACCTCTAGCTCTGATACCATGTTAAAAGTTGTTGGTTACCAACTTTTCTAAAAAACTTAAGCTGTTAAAAAGAGGGTCAACTATACTTTTACAATAAATATTTTAAATATTTATATTGTGATAATACAAAATAATTGTGATAATATCAATAAATAAAAAAACTATATTTTAGCAAGTTATTTTACAAATTACATATTTTGATAAATATAAATTACAAATTTTCTAAACTATCGGGATATTTTGCAGTTACCCACAAATTAGAGTTTTCAATAAAAGATCCACAAATATGATAATTATATTGGCACAATTACTTTTGACATTACTACCTCAAAAGTATATGAAATATTCATTTTGCCACTATTGTTAATTGCACGCATTTTTGGTCCTATTATTGGATAAAATTGTAATTGATGAATTATTGTTATTACAATAATAATTTAAATTATGATAATATCATCACTCCACAAATATTAAGACTAAATAAAAAGAAAAAAAAGTTTCCCTAAAATATTGTATTAAATGCTTTACATGATAGGCATAGGAGAATCGAGTGTTTGTGATTTTTTATTGTATTTTTTTTTCTTTTACAAATATTTTTAATCAAAACTATTTTTATCAATATAAAGATTATTTCTTTGTTGTGTTCTTTTATCTGTATCTTTATTTATGCATTTTTTTCTCGCTTTATGTGTTGTATGAGTATATAGAATTTTTACATAGTATATGCCTTGTCTCCTTTATATGAGGATGTTCCTTTAACTTTTTATGTCAAAAGCGGGAAGAAGTTTATGTGTTGCACAACATGTTTACATCTATTTTTGTAATGTGTTGGGATGTGAGTATATGTTGTTCACATCGTGTTTTTCTCACTTTCAACAAAAGGGTTAGGTTGTATTTATCATACAAAGAATATGTACTATATAAAGCCAATGTCGGATAAAGAATATCCCAAAGCTAATGCTCATTGTTTTCTAGGAATGCACAAGAAAATGTAAGAAGTAATGTACTGGACAAACAATTTAGAAATAAAATTGTATTTTTTAAATTATAATTACATTACAACAAAATACATATAATTTATAAATCACAATTTAAATAACATAAAGGATATAAAGTTTAGAAATGATCGAGTCCCGTGTAACACACGGTATCCTTAAGATAATTTTTTCGCTCACCGTGGGTATTTAAGTACTCCAGAAACTTATCTCCTAGGATAAAACGATTTAGTAGTAGAAATTAGACACTACTAACTTACTGCTCTAACAAACTTTCTTGTGTCTGAACTCTATTGAAATGGAACCTAACTCTAGATTGAAAATACAAAAAATATTTAAAAGTTTTTGTATGCTTTCTTTTTCCTTCTTTGATGTCTTGTGTGTCTCTGAAAGAGATTAGCTTCTCTTTAAATAGATAGAGCCCAACACAGCAAAAGGGCAAATGAGTTAAAGCTGAGTAACAGTTGAAACAACAATACAATTAAGAAAGGAAAACTGAACTGTTTCCTAATGTTTTCTCCTTTTACTTTTCCGACCGTTTTTCTCCTTTTTACTTTTCCTACCGTTTTCTCCTTTTACTTCAATTTTTCATTAATTTTCTAACAATCCCCTACATGAATGAAAGTTGACAGAGATTTTAAATCAGTTTTGACACAGGAATAGAGTTCAACAGTTCGAAACCTACATAGGATAGATAGGTGTTAACCTTTGAACCTTCCCTTGTGAGAATATATTTACCTTACTAACTGATCAGTGGACACAATGTCTTTGAACTATTCTTTCGTTTATATAAGCGATGACATACTTCACACAGGAGTCTTTCCTGACACAATTCAGTTCTCACTGTTGTGTTTGTTTTGGCCATGAACACACGCCTGGTTCTGTGAGAGTTTCTAAAGAATTGAGCCCTGCACAGTTCCCTTTCGAAGCGGCCCCACTTTTCTCTCACACAGGTGATCTCTTAACTATAAGAGTAAACCGCAAAGAGTAACCCTCAATACTCTGCTCGGTATTATTTTCGTAAGAATCATTAAAAGCCTGAGCTTAACTTCTACTTACGGGTATCACTGTATTTCATCATAGGAATAAACTTGAGGGTAAATCCCCATAGTGATATGATTAAGTCTTTACAACTAGGTTGTCCCTTTGAACCTAGATCTTGGGATCTCCAGTCAATTAGGTTGGGTTTCCTTTGTAAATCCTTTTTCTTTCATGGGCTTTAGTCCCATTCCTCTCGATGGCTTATCAACTAACTCTCGATTTAATCCTTTTGTTAACGGATCCGCTATGTTATCCTTTGACTTCACATAGTCAACAGAAATAACCCTAGTTGAGAGTAGTTGTCTAATGGTATTATGTTTGCGATGTATATGTCAAGACTTACCATTATACATTTTGCTCTGTGCCCTACCAATTGTAGATTGACTATTACAATGGATGCAGATTGCAGGCACAGGCTTAGGCCATTTTGGAATATCCTCTAAGAAATTGCGTAGCCATTTGGCCTCTTCGCCGCATTTATCCAAAACGATGAATTTAGATTCTATCGTGGATCTAGCTATGCAAGTCTGTTTAGATGACTTCTATGAAATAGCTGCACCACCCAGTATGAACACATATCCACTGGTAGACTTAGAGTCTTTCATATCAGACATCTAGTTTGCATCACTGTATCCTTCTAATACAGCAGGATATCTCGTATAGTGTAGTCCATAGCTACGTGTGTATCTTAAGTATCTAAGTAATCTAGTAATATCTTTCAAGTGGTCAGATCCTGGATTGCTGGTATATCTACTTAGTTTACTTACTGCGTAAGCTATGTTCGGTCTTGTACAACTCATCAAGTGCATAAGACTTCCTATCACTTTAGAATATTCAAGTTGAGATACATTCTCACCTCTATTCTTGGATAGGTGTAGATTAACATCTACTGGTGTTCTAACAATATCATAATCACCTTTGTTGAACCTCTCAAGGATTTTGTCAACATAATGACTTTGACTAAGAATGAGACCGCTTGATATCCTTAATATCTTAATTCTTAAAATTACACCAGCAGGTCCCATGTCTTTCATGTCAAACCTTGAGTTCAACATGTTTTTGGGTAGATTTGATCATTTGATCATTACTACCCACAATTAACATGTCATCAACATACAGACACAAGATGACATAACCATCTTCAGTGTCCTTGACGTATACACATTTGTCACATTCGTTGATCTTAAACCATTCGTCTTCATGACATTGTCAAATTTTTCATGCCATTGTTTAGTTGCTTGCTTCAAGCCATATAATGACTTCACCAATTTATAGACCTTTCCTTCTTGCCCTGGGACATAAAAACCCTTGGGTTGATCCACGTAAATTTCTTCATCTAAATCTTCATTTAGAGTGGCTGTCTTAACATCCATTTGATGTATCTCAAGATTTTGCAAAGCTGCGATAGCAATTATCATCCTAATGGATGTTATTCTCGTCACAAGAGAATAAGTATCAAAATAATCAAGGTCATGTCATTGTTTGTAACCCTTAATTACAAGCCTGGCGTTATACTTTTCTATTGATCCATCTGGTCTATGTTTTCTCTTGAAAATCCACTTGGATCCTAGTGTTTTACTCCTCGGAGGTAAATTAACTAGTTCTCAAGTGTTATTTTGTAGAATGGACTCAATTTCACTATTAATGGCCTCTTTCCATTGAGAACCTTCAGAAGAATTTACAACCTCTTCATAGGTTTGAGGTTCACTTTCTAGCAAAAAAGTCAGAAAATCTGGACCGTAGGACATTTCTGTCCTAACCCTTTTGCTACGTCTAGGTTCAACCTTAACCTCAACCTCTTATTCAGATTCTTATTCTTGACTATCTTCATTCATAGTCTCATAAGTTCGTTTAGACGATCGATTCCTCTTGGGATTTACAAGGAAATACATGTTCAAAGAACGATGCATTCCTTGATTCCATTATTGTATTCTTGTGTATGTCTGGAATCCTTGACTCATGCACAAGAAAACGATAAGCACTACTGTTATGTGCATATCCAATAAAAATGCAATCTATTATTTTCAGAGCTATCTTTACCTTCTTAGGTATAGGTACGGCTACTTTAGCAAGACACCCCTACACTTGTAAATATTTATAGGAAGGTACCCTTTCTTTAAACAACTCATACAATATCTTTTGTGCCTTTTTCTTGGGAACCTTATTTAAAAGGTAGTTAGCCGATAAAATGGCTTCCCCCCACAAGCTCTGGGGTAACCCAGAACTTTGTAACATTGAATTCATCATTTCTTTCAAGGTACGATTCTTTCGCTCAGCTACTCCATTCTGCTGAGGCGAATAAGGTGCTGTGGTTTCATGTATGATTCCATGTTCTGTACAGAACTCACCAAAAGGTGCTTCATACTCACCACCACGATCACTTTGTAGTACCTTGATTTTCTTGTTGAGTTGGTTATCAACTTCTGCTTTATAGATAATAAATTTCTCTATAGCTTCATCTTTGCTTTTAAGCAAATATACATGGCAGTATTTTGTGCTATCATCAATAAAAGTAATAAAATACTTATGGATTAAATCAAGAGGTTCAGTGTTCCTGTCGATTGAATGGAACGATGACCTTGTCATTTTCGCTTCAACACAAGTTTCACATTTGTGTTTGAAATCAATTTGAAAAGAGGGTATATATTTCATGTTAATTAATCTACTCAAAGATTCATAATTAACATAATTTAGTCTACCATGCCACAAATTGGAAGACTCAAGCAAGTAAGCAGAAGAATTAACTTTATTAATTTTCATAGGCATTACAGTTGTTACATTAAGCTTATAAAGCCCACTACAAGCATACCCCTTGCCCACAAATATACCCTTTTTGGTCATCACGACCTTATCTGACTCAAATACAATTCTAAAGCCATGTTTATTCAGGAATGAACCAGACACAAGGTTCTTACGAATCTCAGGTACATATAGCACATTATTCAGAGTCAGATCCTTTCCTGAGGTCATCTTTAGTACAACTTTTCCTTGCCCTTCAACGGTTGAAGTTGCAGAGTTGCCCATAAATAGCTTTTCACCTTCCTTGGCAACTTCAAAGGTGGTAAATTGCCCCTTATCTGAGCAAACATGTCTGGTTGCACCAGTGTCAATCCACCACTCCCTTGGGTTGGACTCAATCAGGTTCACTTTAGAGATGACTGCACACAAGTCACTATCAGAAAAGTCTTGAGTGTCATCCACCATGTTTGCCTCATGGTTTCTATTTCTCTTTGGAAACATGCAGTCTGGAGATTTGTGCCCTATCCTTTGATAGTTAAAGCAAGTCCCCTTGAAGCTTGACTTCTTAAAAGTTGCTTCCTTAGGTTTCAACTTTGAACCTTTGTTCAGCTTGCCATTACCTTTGCCTTTATACTTGTTGTGCTTGGTGCTTTGACCATGCTCCACCACATTAGCCTTGGGTGCTGATGGGATATTACCCCTTTTGGAAGAAGCCTTGTTGTTTTCTTCCACTTTGAACCTTACAAGTAAGTCTTTTATAGACACTTTCCTTCGTTTATGCTTAAGGTAGGCCTTGAATTCTGTCCATGAAAGGGGAAAACTTTTCAATAATAGCGGCAACTTGGAAGGTCTGACTCAGTACCATCCCTTCATCATGCATCTCTGTTATTATATCTTGAAGTTCACGTACTTGACTGCATACTGGTTTATTGTCCACCATCTTATAATCAAGAAAGCGACCAACCAAAAATTTCTTGGCACCAGCATTTTCAGTTTCATACTTCTGGTCCAATGACTCCCACAAGTCTTTACCCGTCTTCTCCTTATTATACTCATTGTATAAGGAGTCAATTAGGCCATTCAGAATATAATTCCGACATAGGTAATCAGAAT
Source organism: Elaeagnus macrophylla (assembly GCA_029378325.1). Taxonomy (NCBI): domain Eukaryota; kingdom Viridiplantae; phylum Streptophyta; class Magnoliopsida; order Rosales; family Elaeagnaceae; genus Elaeagnus; species Elaeagnus macrophylla. Next base: position 99,231 of record JARDWI010000187.1, read on the forward strand.
GCTTCCATGCTTCAATAGCACTAGCAGACTGAAAATCCTGTTTACCCTCAAGTTGTTTGGGAGATTCCTCAGTCAAAAATCTTGCTAGGTTCAAGGTGGTAAGATAGAACAACATCTTACTCCTCCACCTCTTGAAGTTCAATCCATTGAACTTCTCCGGTTTCTCTGCCACAGCATGGTTCAAAGGAACCGAAACCGGTAACATTAGGGTAACCCATGAGTCACAGTAGGCCTCACCACTTGGTCCACAATAGAACCACCTACACAAGGGTTAGCAACATTCGCAGCTGGAGTCTCAGTTTGGGACACAGGAGTAGTCATCTCAGAAGTCATTTTTGATTTTTTAGAAAAATAGTTATAACAACCAAAGTGTTAAAAGCTTCAAATAATATTTATATTATTTATCAAAATAATATCATCATCAAATACAAGTAAACAACTTAGAACAACTTATAAGAATTAAAGAATTATTATTATTTATTTTAAAACCAATTGCCTTTTTTTAAAAAAATTAATAATAACTAAAGGAAAAATAATTTAAAGCAAAACAAAATTGTACTACTGTAAACAATAACAATAAGAAATAATAAATATTTATTATCAAGATTAATTATGTTAAAAAAAACAGTAATCATTTTTTCTTAATTAACAAATAACAGCAAAATAATTATTTGGTATTAACAATACCACCAAATTGTGAAATAGTAGTACTATAAAGCAAAAGGAATAATACATATAAAAGTTTGTTAGATTATAAGAAATAAAAATAAAAGTGAAATTGGAGTTTTAATAATGAATCTGCAAAAGAAATATATTAAAAAGTAATGAACAAACTTAGAAATGAGTTAATTAATATATTGCTAAAAAAAGTAAAAGCAATTGCAGCAGGATGAAGGAGTTACATACACGTTTCCAATTTTCAATTTTTTTTTTGAACAAATAACAGCAAGGTATATTAAAAGACCATACGTAAATTAAGTTTCAGCAGAAATAATATAAGTCACACAATTAGAATATATGTTCGAAAGAAATTAGCAGTATAGATTACTAAAATTATAATAATCTGCAAAATAAGTAAAAGTTAATTACAAATATAAAGAAAGATAATAATCAGTAAACAAATATCAAGTTATAACCAAGGAAATTAAATAACAATAAAGACAAATGATAAAGTAATAGAGTTAGAGAACAAACTGTAGTCAGAAACGTGAGTGTTTGTCCAGAAAATAGTTTGAAAAAAATATTATTTTAAGATTGTAAGAAGTAATGTATTGGACAAATAATTTGAAAATAAAATTTTATTTATTTAAATTATAATTACATTACAAAAATAAAATACATATAATTTATAAAGCACAATTTAAATAACATAATGGAGATAAAGTTTAGAAATGACCGAGTCCCGTGTAACACACGGTGTCCTTAAGATAATTTTTCAGCTCACCGTAGGTGTTTGAGTACTCCAGAAATTTATCTCCCAGGATAAAACGATTTAGTAGCAGAAATTAGACACCACTAACTTACTGCTCTGACGAACTTTCTTGTATCTGAACTCTATTGAAATGGAACCTAATTCTAGATTGAAAATACAAAAAATATTTAAAAGTTTTTGTATGCTTTCTTTTTCCTTCTTTGATGTCTTGTGTGTCTCTGAAAGAGATTGGCTTCTCTTTAAATAGATAGAGCCCAACACAGTAAAAGGGCAAAGGAATTAAAGCTGAGTAACAATTGAAACGGCAATACAATTAAGAAAGGAAAACTGAGCCGTTTCCTAACGTTTTCTCCTTTTTACTTTTCCTACCATTTTCTCCTTTTACTTCAATTTTTCATTAATTTTCTAACAGAAAAAATATGACAAGTTGAGAAAAGCTAACTATTAATCTAAAAACAAGTATTTTAAGTAACTAGGGAATGAACATAATATAATAAAAAGAAAATAAAAATAGGAAAGAACACTGAAAACATTGTGCAAGTGATGCATATTACCAAGCTAGAGAGGGGCAAAGGGAGAGAAGCTAATCTTTTCCATTTTCATCTCTAGGTAACAAATAACTCACTTCTTTACTTTAAATTTTGATTTTTGGGTGTTGATTCTTACATGCAAACTGAGACAATTCTTGGGCGTTCTTAACATTTAGGTTTTCCTAGCTTGGTTGATTCATGTTGATAAACTTTGTGAAGGCTAGGATTGGGCCTCTTTAATTTTTGCCTCTTTGGGATTTTGATTTGCTAGTTATATGTTGGATTTAATGTCTTTACAATTATTTATTTTAAGAGTAGTCCATGAGATTGAACTCTACAAGTTTAATTTTGGGTGTTTTATCACGATGAAATGGTACTCTTTTGGACAACACTCCAATGCTTAAAACTCTGCTATAAAACTTTCGAAAAATGATTTCATGAAGTTACAATGGAAACTGGGAATGATTCTATAATATTTAGGCTTCGAGCCTATGTTGAGAAAAATTTAGAGTACACAACTCTAAACTTACTAATATTGGACCCAAACAAGTAAATAAATTACTTGTATTATATCCACAATAAAAGACACTACAACACTTTCTAAAGACCCCTCACAACTTGAAGAGAAATGCAAATAAACACTCAATAGGAAGCTCACAACTCACACTCAAGACTCACTAAGAATAGAAATACTTATTCTTTTTAGAGGATACCTAACCCAAATGCAAGAGATTGTATTTATAGTTCTCTCCATGCAATGTACACCATACAAATATTAAATTAAGAAATAATCATAGCTACACATTTTTACCAAATTCTACACACTTCTCCTAAAATATCTCATTTCTACATCCTTCTACAATTTTCTCTTCAAAATATATTTCTTCTACATTTATTGAGAAGCTTCCATGGATTAGGCATTTATTTTTCTTGGGATAAAATAAAACAAATAGATTGGGCTGGGGTTGATCTTCAACACTCTCCCTTAACACCAGCTCTCACTATTTGTACTATGCCGAGTTGACAGCGAAACATTTCGAACTTGCCAGCGCTCAACCCTTTTGTGAACAAGTCCGCAACTTGGTCATCTGTCATGATTTGCCTCATCTCCATTTATTCTTGCAGAACCTTTTCTCTAATAAAATGATAGTGCACTTCAACATGCTTAGTTCTTGTATGAAAGATTGGATTCTCCGCCAATCGAATTGCCTACTGATTGTCACAGTATAACGAAACTGCATAATCTACCGGTTGATGTAGATTATTCATTAGCTGTATCAACCATGTACTCTCTTGAGCTGCCATTACCGTTGCTCGATACTCAGCTTCAGTGGTTGATAATGATACTGTTGGTTGTCTCTTGCTACACCAAGAAATAATTCCGGAACCCAACTTAAACACATACCCAGTTGACTGTCATATCCCACAAAGATACATCTAACAGCTTTTTTATCAAACTTGCTTCGTAGATGATCAGGAACGAATACATAACATACACAGCCAAATACTCGAAAGTAGCTAACTGTAGGTTCCATGTTCCACATTTTCTCAAAGGGTGAAACAAATTCTAACCTCAGTTGAGGAAGTCTGTTGATCACAAAGGCTGCAATCCTCATTGCTTCAGCCCAAAACCTTCCCGGTATGTTCTTTGCATGTAACATACTTCGACAAACTTCTGCAAGATGTGGGTTCTTTCTCTCAGCTACACCATTTTGTTGCGGTGTGTTGGCACAAGTGTACTAATGACGTATTTGGCATTCCCTTAGGTATTGAGAGAACTCACTTGAGCTATATTCTCCCCCATTATCTGTGCACAAACAACAGATCTTCTTTCCCACTTCTCCTTCAGCTAACTCTCTGAACTCTTTAAACTTTGAGAATGTGTTAGATTTTTCTTTCATAAAGAAAACCCATACATACCTTGAGAAGTCATCAATGAATGTCACCATGGTAGCATACCGCCAATTGATTATTGCTTAACGGGCCCGAATACATCAGAGTGACCTAAATCTAATGGTTCTTTTGCTTTAAACTTTGATTTCTCATATGGCAGTTGGTGCGCTTTACCATACTGGCATCCTGCATATACTGTGTCTGTTCGCACCTCAAGTTGAGGAAGCCCCCTTAAGCATCAACTTCTTCACCATCACATTTAGCTTGGAATTGCTAACGTGACCTAACCGCATATGCCATAGATCTACTGTCTCATTTTTTCTTGTCCTGTCTACATATGCAGACTCTACTGACATCACGTAGATTGACTCCAATCGTTGCCACTTCATTGTCGGTGTTTCTGAGATTTTGAGGTCACAATACACCTTTACATCTTGGGGACCAAACAAGACGTAGTGGCTTGATCATGTCAATTGAGCCACAGATAGCAAATTTTTCTTCATTCTTGAGACATGATAAACATCTTGAAGTGGCACCTGGTTAGAATTATATCGAGGTGTAACTATCGTCTTACCGATGTCAGCTATTGGTAACCTTGAATTGTCAACTGTCACCACCACATGACATCCCTTGTACTCAGACAGGTTTTGTAACTTCTTTTTATCACCCGTCATATGATTTGAGCAGTCCGAATCTACGATCTAGTCATTCTTATAGTCAATCTATTCTGGTGTTGTTACCATGAGAGCTAATTCTTCTTTCTCCATAGTGAATAATGCTTTGGCATCCCAACCATCTTCGCTATTCTCCTTAGAACTGGAAGTAATAGTATTACTTTCATCAAGCTTTTTCTTGGTCCAACATTCTTTCGCCATGTGGCCCATCTTCCTGCAGTTGTAACACTCGCCATCAAACTTTCTACTATTACCGCGATTCTTTGATGCTCCTTCTGGGTGAGAGCCTCTATTTCCTTGATGAAGTTTTACCTTGTCAACATCCTTTTTAGATCTACTACCAGAGTATCGCTTAAAAGTGCCTCTAGTTTTGCTGTTGTAGAGCGCTTCCTCCTTACTCTTCAGCGAGACTCCTCCCATTTGCTTAGCCATAACTTCCTGACCTATAAGCAAATTTTCAAACTCAACAAGCGATGGTTGTGTCGGCCATCCCTGTACAGTTGCAACGAACCCTCGATATTCGGGTCTCAAACCATGGATAATTATTCTCTTTATCCTGGTTTCTCCAATAGGAGCTGTCGGATCTAATTCTAAAATTTTGCGTCATATCGCCTTCACCTTGTGAAAATATTAGGCAATCGTCATGTCGCATTGCACCATTGATAACAGCTCATTCTTGAGAAGTTAGAGTCTTGTATCATTCTTCTTTGAAAAAAGTGTAACAAAAGTGTCCCATGCTTCCTTTGGTGTTTTGGCATCCCGAATGTGATCTAACATTTCTTCTTCAATTGTGGTCTTTAAAGCAAACATCGATTTACCTGCTTTAATTTTCCAATTTCGCAAGATGCCATTAACATCTTATGTAGTCGGTTGTGTAACTTCACCACCATCGACAATCTCCCAAAGGTCCTGACCTTGTAGGTAAGACTCCATACATGTTGCCCACCTGTTGTAGTTTTTTTTGTTGAGCTTCTTGATTCCTCCAACTACTTGAAGGTCACTCGTCGTGCCGGCAAGACTTCGACTATACCGAACAAGCTTGACTAACAAACGTATAGAGTACCAAATTTCTCACGACTTAAGATAGCTCCAATAAGAACGATCCCTAATCATCCCGCTCTGATACCAATTGTTGAGAAAAATTTAGAGTACACAACTCTAAACTTACTAATATTGGACCCAAATAAGTAAACAAATTACTTGTATTATATCCACAATAAAAGACACTACAACACTTTCTAAAGACCCCTCACAACTTGAAAAGAAATACAAATAAACACTCAATAGGAAGCTCACAACTCATACTCAAGACTCACTAAGAATAGAAATACTTATTCTTTTTGGAGGATACCTAACCCAAATGCAAGAGATGGTATTTATAGTCCTCTGCATGCAATCTACACCATACAAATATTAAATTAAGAAATAATCCTAGCAACACATTATTATCACATTCTACACACTTCTCCTAAAATATCTACACACTTCTCCTAAAATATCTCATTTCTACATCCTTCTACAATTTTCTCTTAAAAATATATTTATTCTACATTTATTGAGAAGCTTTCATGAATTAGGCTTTTATTTTTCTTGGGCTAAAATAAAACAAATAGATTGGGCTAGGATTGATCTTCAAAAGCGTAATCATTTGAAAAGATATGTACGTAGAGTTTAATGAAAAATTTATAGTTTATCATTTAAAGTTTTATGCATAAAGTAATACTACTTTTATGAAATCATGTTATATATATATACAAATCGAAACTAAAAACTTTGTTTCAACCTTATCTGTTTATATATTTATTTATTTTGAAATAGTTTTACAAATTGGATTTGAGTGGGTTATATCATGTTTTAAAGATTATGATGTCTAGTTTTAGAAATTACGGTTTATCATATCTAGTTTTTTGAACAAAGTTATAAAAATTTAACCAAGAGTTTGTTGTTCTGGGGAGATTGTATTGAAAATTACGTTTTACATAAACCATTATTGTACGTTTTAAAAAGGGTTTTACATATAATAATTGGGTGCTATATCTTTATTTTAAAGATTGAATTGTCTATTTTTTGAATTTTTTTTACATAAATAAATTTGAATATTACTATGAAAAGTTACCCTTAAATATCAAACATTGTGTCCTCATGAATTTTATTTTCATACCCTGAGTTTTAATGGTTTTTGATTTTGTATTTTGAAATTGTTTTGCCCCTAATGGGCTTGTGATAAATTCTTAAAAAGCTGAAAATTGTCTAGTTTTTTTTTTTTTTTTAAAAAAAAGGGGCACTAAAGTCCCATTCTTTTTTATTAATAAGAGAAAACACATACACGGGTGAGATTTGAACTTGGGTTCCTGATGGAGGAATTGAGAGGCTTACTACCTAAACTACAAGAGATTCCCAATATCTTTACATCTGAAAATTGTCTAGTTTAATTTTGAGTGGTTTATAATTTAAATTTGACGTTTTCACTTAAAGATATGTGAGTTTGAAGGGAGAAGCTTGTTTTGATGATTTCAAAATATATTTTACCCATGTTCATAGCCAAAGGTCTAAGTTCTATCAAGTTACTCCAATGATTTTTTTGAAGAGTTTTTTTTTAACCTATTTACTTGTAAGTTTAAAAAATATAACATAATGCCTATTGATTTGGGATTATCTGCGTAAGAATATCGAAGTTTGTAGTGTGACATTGTAATTAATTTCTACTTAAGTATTGAAGAGGATATTGGGTTATTTGTTAACGGCCCATATTTTAACATTTATAGAGTACCATTTAGGTTCTTAATAGATTAATTAGCTATGGTGTAATTCTTGTTTTTCACACAAGTGTAATCGCACAGAGAAATGAATGATTCAGTAAGCTCTACAAAACAATTAAAACGACATTGATGATATAATACTGTAAGTAAACACATTTTACTAAAATTTTAATTTCTTTTAATTAAAATAAACAATTTATTAATTTATTCAAATTAACATAAAATGTTTTATTTAATAATAGTTTAATAATCAAAACTTCTAGCTATTTCTGTGAATTAAGAGAATTGCTAGCTGTTCTTGTTGTTTTTTGTTTAACCGACTTTGAAATTAAGTTTGTGATTGATATATTTACTCTAAAATTAGTTCAAGATCTGTTTTTTCTTCACATACATTAAAAATTCAGTGAAATAATTCTGAATAGCTGCAAATTTTGGTATTAAATAAAATTTATATGTGCAGATGATGGTGCTAGAGAGTTAGAGGTAACATGAGTATTCTTCCACCAACTCATGATACTGGAAACACTGGCCTTAAACATCGCAAACCTCCTCCATAACTGTAGCCACCAGCTAGCGGACAATCTTAATCAGTATAATACCCGTGTGGGAGGATGCATAATATAACATTCTTTAATTTGCTGCTTAGCCTATAATCTATATATAATTATAATTGTGTCTTGAATATAATAAAATGAACAACTCTTTATGTCATAATAGGTTGGCATACTTAATTCTGTGATATATGTTTGTGTACATGGCCGTTATTAATGAAAGAATGGTTTTGCATGTCAATTTCAAAGTGTTAAGATATCATCTTTGAAAACTAATGTCTGGTGATATAAGGTTTCTGTTTACATAAACTTTTCTTTTAAGCATTACATAATGTCTGGTGTTTGGTGTCTGTTAGTTTTTAGAGCTCTTGAGGCTTGGTTATTTCATTAATTCTCAAACTTTGATCAAATTTATACATAAATTTTTAAATTTTTATATTATAATATTTAGTCACCAATCTTTTAAAATTTTACATATAAGTCTCTAAGCTTATAAATTATACAATTTAGTGCATAAAATTTTAAAAATTCACGTATAGCTTGCTAATACATGTTTGTTATTCAAACTTTTAAGACTTATATGTAAAATTTTAAAACTTTAAGGACTAAATCGTATAATTTAAAAGTTTAAGGACCTATGTGTGAAATTTAAAAAATTTAGAGATCAAATCATACTTTTGAAATGTTTATTATTTAAATGTGAATTTAATTAAAGTTTAGGGTCAAATAATATAGTTTAACTTAAAAAATGATTTATTAACATGCATTAAAAAATAATAATGAAGAGGTTAAAAATAAAAATATGCATTTATTTATTAGTCCCGAGACCAATAATCCAATATGTTCTTTGATGAAGTCACAATATTCCACAATTATGTAATTATAACCGACATTCAACATGAGAAGGTATTATTCATTGGTCCTGGATCAATTATCCAAACTAATAGCATAGCATAAACATGAAGAGGAGAGAATAATAAAGGAAAAAATGGTCCCCACTTTTTTTTATTTTTAATTCTTTAAATTTACAATTCTAAATTTTCATTGGTTTGGATTATAAAAATAAGACCCTCAAATACTTTTTATAAAATAAATATAATCATTTGAAATAAAATTTTTATTTTTATCTTTAATAACTTATGTAAACATATATAATATATACAGTATACTAAACAAAGAATAAATATTTATTTAATTTTATTATCACTAGTTAAACATTCAAATTGGGAATATATTAGAACACTTTGATCATCTTAAAGTCGCTTATATTGCATCTCTCTTCATGCTTCAATCTTTTGTCTTTAATTCTAATAAAGTTTTCCTTATAATTTTTTTTATCCTTTTAAAAAGAAAAATCAATTACTAAACTTTTACAATATAATTTTAAAAGTAATTTTTTTTTCAATTAATAAAATAGCTAATCATTTAATTTTTTTTTAAATTTTTTATGACATTGCCGAACTTAAATAATGCTTGATAAACTAACCTTAAGTTAAATCTGTAGCATATTTCTATGTTGTTATGCAAAGTAGTACCAAAGCTTTTTTGTGAGGCACACAAGTCATAGGTTAAGAACTCAAACTCTAACAAAATTTTTTATACCTCTCATTTGAATGTAAGATACCCTCTTTATATTAATTGATGTTATGTCATTATATTAGTTATATCATTATTGAATTTATTTTTATGTATTTTTTTAATTGACAAAGATTCAACTATTTTCCTCATAATGATTTCAATCATATTTTTTTTATTATTTTAGACACACATTTAATAAATACTTTATTTTGTCTGATATATTTGTAAACTCAATTTTATTAAATTTCAAAAATGTACTTAATGTTCAAAAATATATAGGTAGTTGAGATGGTAAGGACCAATCTTTTCAATTTCAAAGTGAATGTGTTCAAATTCTAAATCCAATTTTAAAAAATTTCACAATTAAAATTTTAATTTTAATTTTTTAGCTATAAAAATTTTGAAAAAAAAAACTCTTTTATAGAGTCGATAAATATTTATCAATCATTTTAAATTTATAAGTTTTTATGATTAACTAAAATAATAAGAGATTTGTTTTGTTATACATTATAAAAAGTATAACATTATTTATTCTTACAATATTTTATTATATAAATAATATTTAAATGATATGAATAAAATTAGTATGAATATGTGATTATAAAAGGACTCTATAACAAGGCTTGCCTAGGGACCGCCGATCCCATGTTGCTCAACGTTTGAGTTTATTAAAGATATAAAATTCGAATTTTAATTTACATGTATGTGAATTAATTTTTATAAAAAAAAATTTCCTCATTATCGCTGCAATTCTCACTTTATTTAAAATATTAGTATCTTAAATTTAAAGAGACAACCACTGTGGCGAGCGGAGTTGAAGACCAACTAATTCTATGCCATCTAAAAAAAACAAAATGATTTCTCTTACAACTTAATAGGAAATTTGGTGCTTAATTTGAAATTTCTAAACCATTTTAATTTCTTAATTTTAGAATTAAATTTTCAATTTAAAAAAAATTATTTGATAACAAATTTTTAATTTCAATTTTAAAAAGTAAAAATTAAAAATTAAATATACTTGTTTGATAATCAATTTTTAGTTGTGTATGATTGATTATGGTTGGATTATTAATTTTTAGTGTAAAGAAATAAAAAATAGAAATTCAATATCAGAATATACTTTTCTTGAATTTCAAAATTTGGTCAGTATCAACGTATACTTATATAATATGTTAACATAATAAATTCTAATTAGATTCTAAAAATTAAATTAATTTAAACATTATTTGAACAACAAAAAATTACCTAGTATAAAATAAAAACAATAGCAATAATAATAAGTATTGTTATAAATTAAAGGCAAGGTGTGGAAGTCTCAAACATAAAAAAAAAAAAAAAAAAAAAAAAAAAAGTCCAACAAAAATATATATCATAAATTTTTTATAAGTAAAAACTTGTTTAAGTCTAAAAAATAAATAAATAATCGAAACATACAAAATTAAACTAATCAATATATTACTATAAATAAATAAAAATATGAAAATAAAAGATAAAATAAATTTGATTATCTAAAGAATATCAAACCTAAAAAATAATTGGATTATAAATAAAAATTTACATACTTTAATAATTTTAGTTATTTATTTAGATTACTTGTACCGATCACTGGTTATCCGAATTAACCTATTATTACTTAATTTTTTAAATGAATTAAATGGATCATTATATTTACGACCAAATTTATATGAATTTAATTTGAATTTGACTATTTGATTATGTTAAATTTACGGATACTGTTTCAATTATATTGCAAGTACAGAATGAACTCTCATTATTGCATTGAATTAACAATAATTAATTTTTTTACTGAACGATAACTGAAGGGAGAGAGATTCAATATTATAATATACTTAATATTGTAACAAATAGGAGTGACTTTTCAAATATTCCACAAAATAAAAGCTAAATAGTCAATTTCTCATTAGTAAATATTGTAACAAGAAAATAGGAGACTTTTTGTGCATGCACTTGTTTCAGACGTTTTTTTGAATTGGAAAAAACTCTTATGTTTGAATTAAAGTTGAATGGGAAAAATTGAACGACTAAAATCGATCGTTAAAAGTTGGGCAAGTAAAGTTGAACAAGCAAAATTGAAATAGAAAAACCAAATTAGAAAAATTGAATGATCAAAATCGAATAAGAAAATTTGAGTTAATAAAGTTAGAAAAGGAAAATTTGAGTCAATAAAGTTGATAAAAAAAATAAAACTGAACCAAGTAGAGTAATATTGAACTAGCAAAATAAAGTTGAACAACAAAAACTTAAAGAATAAAAGCACGTAATTGTAAATTTTGAGCAAGAAAAAGCATGTAATTAAAGAATAAAGTAATTTTTTTTATTGCCTAAATTATTCTTATGGAAAAATTAAGGGGAGGATGATTTTTTTTTTTTTTTTATATATATATATTAGAAGATGAAAGATTTCAAGATAGTTGATATTAGTTGGATTTAGAGGTAGTTTAGGTAATATAATATTTATTTTAATTAGATTGAGTATATATGTGCTAATTTTATTATTATATATTTTGAGGAGTATTATTGACGTAGTTTTCTCAAATTTAAAAGTCATGTACCACTACTTCATAAAGTAATATGTTTTCACTTCTTTAATTGTGATTATGCACTTTGTCTTATACATTAGTTCTTGGAAAAAATTTAGGAAATTTATCAAAAATAATATCTTTAAAATTTATAGTAATAAAATTAACATCTCAATAATATTTGAACGTAAAATATTGAACGGGTCTAAATTGTCGTTGTTCAATTATAATTGAATGAGTATTCAAAGAAAAATGACATATTAATTATTTTTTTTAATTGTGAAAATATAAGTTTGAACACAAAAGGTGCTAGTTTTATTATTACAAGTTTAATAAGTGCTAATTTTGTTGTTTTTTCAAAAATTTATATATCACCACTACTAATTTATTATACACCATTTTATTTAAAAATAAATTAAATATTTTATTAATCAACGTGGATCCTACTTTATCTGATACAAAACTCATGTGTTTTGTGTCTATACTAACATGTGAATGACTTACTAGTATGTCTAATCTCAGATTCTGTATCTTAAAATTTATAATAACAAAATTAACATTCTAATAATATTTGAACGTGAACTATTGAACGGGTCTAAATTGTCGTTGTTCAATTATAATTGAATGAGTGTTAAAAAAAATGACATATTAATTATTTTTTTTTAATTGTGAAAATATAAGTTTGAACACAAGGGGTGCTAGTTTTGTTATTACAAGTTTAAGAAGTGCTAATTTTTTGTTTTTTTAAAAATTTATATATCACCACTAGTAATTTATTATACACCATTTTATTTAAAAATAAATTAAATATTTTATTAATCGACGTAGATCCTACTTTATTTGATACAAAACTCATGCGTTTTGTGTCTATACTAACCTGTGAATGACTTACTAGTATGTCTAATCTCAGATTCTGCACTTGATTGAGACGCCACCTTTGATTTGCTGGATTTCCATGACACTTGCTATCACCAAAAAAACACACAAAAGACACTAGTAATATTCCTTCTATCATCAAAATGATATGTTCATTCTGCATCTATAAAGCTAGTTAAGTAAGATCTTATTTGATAAAGATTTTGATAAAAATTAGCTAGAGTTTAATTTAAACGGTATTTAGTTGTTTCTTTGTAGAAAAATATATGAAATGGACAATAAAATGTTACTTTTATAATTATAAGTATTAAGAGATGTTATAAAAGTTATTTTTTCAAAAATTTAAAAGTCATATGACATTACTTCATAAAATAATATGCTCTCACTTCTTTAATTGTCATTATGCACTTTATCTTATAATTTCTTTTTGGAAAAAAATTATATATCACCACTAATAATTTATTATACACCATTTCATTTAAAAATAAATTAAATATTTTATTAATTGACGTGGATCCTAGTAGGACACACAAAAGTTAAGGCTATCACCAAAGAACACACAAAAGGCACTAGTACTCAATCATTAGGATTATTTGCCATTTTGCATCTGTGAAGTAAGTTAAGTAAGTGAACTCTGATTTTTGAAGTAACAAACAAAAGTTTGTTGTTCTCTTGAGATAACGTAGGATCCGCTTAGTTGCTAACCAATACACAGCAGTATGATTAGGGGTGAACAAATATGGGTTGGTTTGGGTTTAGACTAAAATTAGAACCAATCTAATATGATCGGTTTTTTAAAAATAAGAACCAAACCGAACCAAAAAATTTGAAAAACCAATCCAACCCGAACCAAATTTTTTGGTTTGGTTTGGGTTGGTTAAAGGAAATTTCTTCTACGGTAATGAATTTTGTTTATTAAATTTTTTTAAAACTCTTATATTATATATAATTTCTAACATTTTTAATGTTAATTTTATTATAATACCTAAATTTAGAAATATAGATATCGATCACTTATCTAATACCATTATTCATATCAAATACAAAGTGCAAGAAAAATTTAAAATTAAGACAAATAAGCAATAAGGAATAGTAATCACATACTTGACAAAATTTACTAACTTTCAGATCTAATAATATTGTTCACCAATGTTATTCATGCAATGAAAACTCTACCGACAAAAATATGAAAGATGATGTAATTATAAATTTAAATGGATAAATAATTAAATAATATCAAATTCGTGTATCATGTAATAAAAGATAAAATAAATGATAGTACTTGGTAGAGAAGTGCTTGCACGAATTCCGTTTAAATTTTAAAATTGTAATGACAAAAATGGACAAAACTTGTTTATCTCTCACAAACAAAGTAGAGGAAAATTTTCTAAAATATTATCGAAAATAAAAAAGGTTGCCCTCAAAACATAACTAATTAGCAACAAATAACAAATCCAAACATTAAATTCAAATCTTTTTAGTACATATAACTAAAGTATATTACAAAATAGAGAATAAAAATAAAATACTTAAATTATCCAAAAAAAAACATAAAAAAAAATAAAATTTCAACTGTTCCAAGCTCTCATATTCTAATAATTAATAAAACAAAATATTTATTGAAATCATTGATTTTTGCTAATGCCATTGAGTTTATTGATTATGTTTTTTCCAAAATTCTCAAAAATAAAAAATTAATTAAATTATGAATTAAATAAATTAAATTTAATGATTTTAAATATTATATATATTGGGTTGGTTCGGTTTTTTTAAGAAATTTAATAAATGAAACCAAACCAACCCAATATTAATCGGTTTTTTATTATGAAAATTGAAAAAAATAAAAATAAAAAAACCGATTTTTTGAATGGTTTTGGGTTGATTGGTGGGTTGGTTGGTTCGTTTTTTTTTATTCACCCCAAGTAGGATTATGAAGAAATTGACATAGTTTGTTAACTATGAATGCTATATCAAGTCTAGCTGTATTTAGGTATTGTAGACCGCCAACTATACTTTTGAACAACGTAGGATCCTTAAAAAGCTTGACCATCAAACTTGGATAATATACCCTCTGAAGCAATTGGGGTAGCAACTGCTTTAGTATCACTCATATCACTTCTATTTAGAAGTTCACTAACATACCTCCCTTGAGACAAATGCAACCCTATGTCAATTTTTTTAACTTCAATGCCAAGGAAAAAGGTACTATCACCAAGTTCTTTAAGAGAGAATTTGGACTTGAGATGCTCAATCATATCCTGAATATGAACATCGGAACTTCCTGCGATGACAATGTCATGAACATAAACTAGTATAACAGTAAATGACTTACTAGTATGTTGAATGAACAAAAGGCATACAATTTAGAGTGAAAGAACCCTATGTCAATCAGCTTAACCTTTAACTTATAATTTTAAGCTCGTAAAGCTTGTTTGAGGCCATACAATGCCTTCTTCAATTTACAAACTAAAGGGACTGAACTTATCACTCCAAAACCTTATGGTTGTCTCATATAAACCTCCTCTTGCAATTCACTATTTAAAAAGGTGTTATCAACATCAATTTGCTAGATTGACCAACCCTTGGAAACAGCTAAAGACAATAGAATCCTCACCTTGTATGTTTAACTGCAGGAAAAAAAAGTTTCAAAATAGTCAACTCCTATTTGATAAATCCTTGAGCTACTACTTTGGCTTTATACTTGTCCAAGACATTCCCAAGTTTCATTTTTGTTTTATAAATCCATCTACAATTCTTATAACCTTCGTATGATCTTCAAGAGGAACTAATGACCAAGTATTATTTGATTGCAAAGCATTAAATTCTACTTGCATAGCATTTCGCCACTTATAATGCTTAAGTGCTTCTTTATAGTTCTTAGGTTCAGAAAGAGGACTAGATGAGACAACAATTGCCTTGGGTTTATGGAACCCAACCTTGCATGGAACGAGTAACCATGGAATGGACATTATCAATAAATAGTATGAGGTGTATGAACAGAGGTCAAAGGTAAGTCAACAAACAAAGGTATGCTAGGTGAACTAACGTCACTACGATTATGAACTGAATAGGAAGTAGAGCGGTATCTAGTGCATGACTAGAATATGGACTATGCTGATAAGAATTGTCAATGACATGGTCATGATCAGAACAAATAATAGCATGTTCTGTTGTTAATGAAGGACTAAAATCAAAAACTTGAGACACTGAACTAGTAAGTAAAATTTCAGTTTCTACTAGCACAAGTGAGAGTACTATGTAAAAGAACCTATATTACAAACACTTGCAAGATGTGAAGGAAAGATGGATGTGCAGGAATGGAGCATCATGGGGGCTGTAGTCCCGGCCAATTTTTTTACAAAAAATTAATTACATGTATATTTTTAGCATTAAAAATATTTTATTTGTAGCAATATATTGTCCAATTTTTATGTACAAATTTTGGTATATATTAACAATATTTAATAAATACTTTGATAAAATGATATGAATTATAAATAAAGTGGTTAAATATATATATTTTTTTTATTTATTTGGTAACTATTAATAATAAAGAAAAATTGTAGTCATATTTGTGTAAAAAAATTTCTTAAATGTGATAATCCATAAAAGTTTAAATATTTAACTTTAAACTCAACATTATAAAAATAAAATTAAAAAAAAAAGTAAATAATAGGCTTCATATTAAAGCTTTGAAGTTAATGTTTATCATATTTTATTTTAACCCAAATTTTAACATTATCTAATATTACATTATTTGACATTTTATTATAATAATCTTTTAGAATTTATTTGAAATTTTTTTATATAAAAATTATATTATTTTTATTATTATTAGTCAGTCTTATATTGTTTATAAACATATGTTTTTAAATATAGTCTCAAGCTTAAAATTCTAAATCATATTTTACTTTTTATATTCTAAATCATTATCTATTTGCTTAGATTATTTAGTTAATAATTTTTTTTATTTGTGAATGATCCTAATACTTATTAACTTGTTATATTTTTGTTTAATTTTCTTTATAAGAATTTTCTACTTTGTATAAAAAAAAAATTAGCCCCCTTAAAGTTTTTTCTGGCTCTACCCCTATGGATGTGGATGAAGACTAAGATGTTGTGGAATCATGAGTAAAAGGATAAGGAGCCAAAAATAACTGAACAATTCAAATTGAGAAGGTGAAGATACTGAGTTTAAATTATGATTTGAAGAATAATATTGAAAACACATCTCATCAAATTCAGCTTTTTACTAGTGTATATTTTGTTTGTAGTAATGTTCAAACACAAATAATCTTTGGGTTTTGGTGCATAACCTAAGAATACAAACTTAATGGATCTTGATTGAAGTTTGTGTGTTGTGTAAGGTTGAAGACAAGGCTAACAGGGACATCCAAAAACTTGTAGAAATTTTGATGTAGAAGCTACTCTACTACACTAAAGCCATTGTCATTTTACTACACTAAGGTTAATGTCGTTTATTCTTTAATTTTGCAGCTTTATTAATGTTTAGTTTGTTAGTTGCTTACGTGGCTTGTAGGGCTGTTAAAGGGACTACATGGGGATTGGCTAATCACTTGCACATTTTGTTAGCTCCCATTTCTATTATATAGCATAGATGGTGGGAGGAGAAAGGCAACAACGATAATTTAGGTTTTCTTGTAAAGCTCCTAGAGCTCAAGTTTTCCTTCAATTTTAAGAACAACATTGATGAGTTTGTACTTCCATTTTGTGCTTTATTTTAACTTGATTAATTATTGAATCGGGTTAAGATTGTTTCACTTCCATCCTACGTCATATTTGGTATCAGAGCCTCTAGTTTCCCTGAGGAATGATGAAGGAAAATAACAAATAGGTGACGATGATTGATACTCACTGACAACTCAGACAAAGCTTCACACACTAAAAGCTCGATAGGTCTTGCAATTTGGAGGAATCCAACAATCGCTCGACTTGATTACCCAACATCGTATGGCACTTTGGCAAAATCACCATGGCGATAGGTGTGAGCTTCATCACACCCAACCACCAATTCAACACCACAAAAGCCATTTTTTAGTTTGACAGCCACCCAGAACTTTGTTTGACCATCATCACAAACATCCACAGATCGAGACACCCAACTACCATTCCCATTGTGAGTTCTATCACCTACATTCAAACCATTTGCATTTCGAAAGTCATGATAACTTTATGAAAGTAGAGGTATTTAGCTACTTTCATACTTGCTATTTGTCTTGTTTTGCACTTAAAAAGGTTACAATAGCCTAAATTATGCGTAGTTGTGTCAATGTAGGTGAAACGGAAGCAACCAAAACAAAAATGAGCAAGAAGGGACACAAATCAACCAATAGGCCGTGGTGTGCTTGGACAAACATGAATTGTTGGGCAGTTTGTGCCACAGGGGGGTGATTTTGTGCCGCGACATGCATTACACACAATCTAGTTCGAGGAGCCTAAGCCGCGGTGGTGGAATTGTTGGGCCATGCTGCACGTTGATTTCTAGAAATTTTGTATTTCTTCAGCTGCGGGGACACTATCTTAGGTCACAAAGTGTGTTGATGTGTGCGTGTAATATGCTAGAATGTCAATCTCATACATGGACAAGTCTCATATTTGCACCATGATTCCTACTTATAGCACATGTAAATACAACGCATAAGCAGTCATGAAAAATTAATTCACCATATTCCACCACTAACCTAAATACTTAGATAAATAGGCAACAATTTAAAGAATGAGACACATTAAGAGAAGGACTGAAGATTGAAGGTGTTGGAGGTTAGGTCCACCAAGGTGATAGTTTATGGAGATTGATTTTCTGCGAAACAATCAAAAGATTATTTTAACTTTCTATAACACCTCATTCTTTACACGAACTAAAATTTGAGTCAAACTTTTAATTCCAAAAATTTTATGATCTTACCTCAATATTTAGATGTTTCAATAATCAAAAAGTGTTTAAATTAAATTTTGAAAATTTTGAGTAAAATTACCAAAATGCCCCTAACTCTTAAAACTTTTATTGTTATGAGACAAGGGTATTTAAGTCTTTTTACATTAAAAATGAATTGTCACCAGCAGCTTCCTCTCTTGGTGACACTTGTTTTGTTTAAAAAAAAAAAAACAAAACAAAACTTGATGAGCTGCTGCTTGAGGACATTTGTCCTCATATGGCAATTGCTTAAAATCCTCATAAAGTGAGGCACCTCCACACACACGATAAGACTTCTTATCTTAAGCCTAATCTCTATTTTCTCAGCACTCCTTCTCCCTCCCGATTGTTCAAGAAAACATAAGAGAAAACTATATTGAGAGGATTCCATCATAATCAAACTTGGTGAGTTTTCAAACTATCTATTTTCTTCTTTATTCTAACAAGAATTAGCACTTGTATTATTCTCAAATTTGTGTGTATGTCACTAAGCTCTAAACTATTTTATCATAAATACAAATCTGATGTTGTTGATTAAATTGATTGGGGATTTCAAATTTTTTCCTGAAAGTATGAACTAATTTTAAATAAAACAATAGTTTCAAGTATTTGAAAATAGTTTTTCCGAAAATTGTAATGAAAACTGAGAAAATTATACAATGAATTATTATTTGTAAATTATATTTCTGAAAATCTCTGGACGTCTAGTTTATTACAAATTTTACGGTTCATAATTTGAAGTTTTCTACGCAAAGTTATACCTAATTAAATGAAGGTTGTTTTATGAAACATGAACAGTGAAGGCTCTCGGTATTTTTGATATTTGAAATGGTTATACAATTTGGATTTGAGAAAATTATATCTTGTTTTAAGGCTTAACATGTCTAGTGTTTGAAAATTTTTACGGTTTGTCGTTTCGATATTTCTAGACAAAGTTATGCTTGTTTAACCAAGGATATGTCAAGTGAAAGAGGTACTGCAAAAATTGTTTGAAAAACCAATCGGATTTTTGTTAATTAAAATAGTTTTATTGATTGGAATTGGATGTTTTATGTCTTATTTTAAAGCTTATGATGTCTAGTTTAATATGGAATTTAAGTTGTGTTATTTCGAGTTTTTTAGACAAATTTATAGCAACTTAACTAAAGGTACATCCTACTGCAAGTTTGGTGAGAAAAATTGTTGAAAGTAATTAGTTTCTATGGATTTGAAAGGGGTTATATATATGATAATTAAGAGTGTAATAACTGATTTTAAAATTTGAAATATCTATATTTTGTTTGTTTTTACAAAAATGAATTTAGACATTTCTACCAAAAGTTATATATGATTATACAAGGGTAGGTTTAGGAGTACCCTAAAACTACTTAAATTGCAATAGTCAAAGTCAAATAACTATCAACATTCCCTATTTTATAAATATTAATGTACCTTTCAATTTAAATTAAATAAGTAAGCTATGAAATTATTCTTATTCTGACACAAGTGTGGTTATTTAGGAAGAGTTGAGCACGCAAAACCTACGGGACGCGTAGAGGACCATTAGAGACATTTTTCTGTGAGTGGATATTTAATTATTTTTAAAGCATGGATAACATTATTTTGAAAAACAATCATGTTCAAGTATATCCAATTTATACAAGTTGCATATTTATGAAAAATGCATTCATGTTAACTAGTGTTAGAAAAATATTTGTCAATTTCAATGCACTTCAAGAACTTTTACACCATGAGAATATATTTCCTTTTTATTAATAGAAACAGTCAAGTAAATAAAAGATAATTTGCAAGCAAGCTATGATTAAATAAATTCTATAAATAATACTAATTTTTGTACAAGCTTGCAAGTTTCACAAATATTTTACAGTTGCTAGAGCATTTTCCCTTATGTAATCATGATAGTTGGCTATATTTAGCATTCAGATATGCTGTGACTTAGTAAGACATCATGATCAACAAATTTGGTCTAGTTCAGCTTACTATGTTGTTTACCAACTAAGTATGATATTACAAATTTAGTATGATAACAAGTTTAGTTAAGTCAGTGTGCACATGACTCATGTATTAGCAAAGCCAACTGCACCATTTTATGGCTGTATCAAGCAAGTTTCCCACACGAGTAGTTTAGAGCTAGCAATAGTGCTAAATGTCTCCTCCGTGTGCGATTAATATCACACATGTGTAGTTGAGAGCTAGTGCAAGTGCTAAGGTCACGTTTGGTTCACTGAATGTAATCGTAATCGTAAGAGAATGTAATGTAAAGGAAACAATATTACTATTACAGTGTTTGGTTTAGCCACTGTAATAAAAAAAGGAATCAATATTACAGTGTTTGGTTTGACAACTGTAATGGAATGAAAAACACAGTAATATTACATTAATACTCCCATATTCAATTCTTATTTTACTATTATTTCTTAAATCAAATAAAATATATTCTTTAAAATTAAATAATTATTTTAAATAATTATTATATAAAATTTTAAACTTATTAATTAAGAAATTAAATTTATAATTATAAAAAACTAAAATTTTAATAATATCATACAATAGTTATTTATCAAATTCATAAACTTATATTTTATTACTCTTTTTATATAAATATTCTTAGAATTAATATATGCAATATAATAATATTAATACTAATGACATTACATGAGTTGTAGTTTTTTATAGTTAGTAATATTAGTTAATGCGTGGGATATTAAAAAAAGGCATCTCATGCAAAGTCAATAATATTAATTTTTTTACATAATATATATTATTTTTAAAAAAAATATTTATGTATAAATAAAAATAAAATATGCGTGCTTTTTTATAGATTTTTTTTTTTATATAAAATGAATCTAAATTTAGAAAAGCAATGCAGTTAGATCAGGAGCAAATTATATAAAAGTCATCTCAGTCAAAAATCTCATATTTGCATAATTCAAGTGTCAATATAATGTTCATCTACAAATAATCCAGGACCAGTATCCAGCGACTTAAACTATGTATCATACAAAGTGTAAATTAACACATTTTTTGTTGTATTTTTTTTTTCCTATTGTGGCATCTGTGCTGAACAAGCTGAAGCAGAAATATTTTGAACAGCTGAGACACCTGCTTGCTGGTTTGCAAATGATTGCCCTTGCACATTATACTCATGCTGGTTTGCAAATGATTCCCTCTTGGCGAAAATTGCTGATAAGTCATGTATTGTAGTTGCTGGCTGCATCAGATCTTGCGGCATTTGCTAACCCAAATGATGCATCATTTGCATCTGTGTTACTTGCCCATGTTGCTGGGTTGCCTGCCTCAACTGAGAGCTCAGTTGTTGTCCAGATAATTATTTCAAGTCCAAATCAACAAAAAGCTTTAAAATCTCTATAATCTAGAGAAAAAGAAAAATAATGATACATAAATAGAAAATATGACATAAAAATTCAAAACATATTTGACATTGCATTGTCTCAAAGGAACGAAACCATCGATTCGTAAAACACCAAATAATGATCTGATTTTCACGTACGAGTTCATCTAAGATTATGGCAGTTTTAATAATTCATTGTAATCGATTGTGAATTGCCATATAGGACGGGTTCAGCACAAATGCACAATAACAGCTGAAGTCAGGATCACTCAGAAGCAAACCTAAGAAAGGAAGTTATAAACCTTAATTTTGTGAACAGAGAAGCACAAAATGAAGATTATCAAACTCAAAATATGAATTTTGGCTCCCTCAGTTTAGTCTTCTTTTGACGGATCACAAACATCAAAAAGTGAGGAAGTCAATTTGTGGCTAATAATGTGGAACACCACCACATATTAGACCATCACCCATCATCCTATTCTCTGTCAACAAAATCTAGAGCATTTATCAAATCATGTTTACAGATTATAGAATTTTGACAAGAACTTCACAGCATTAGAGATCCCAATTCACATGCTAATTCAACAAGACACAGTATACAAACAATAAACATCGATAAACCAAAACAGAGATTAGAGTTTCCTGGTAAGCACATATACCCAATTGCTAATGAACCCCCATTTTACCAGTAACCCAAAATTCCGTGAACTAGAAATGTGAGAATTAAGAAATTCAAACAGAACAAGAACAACTCTATCATCTAGCTCGAAAAATGAAAAAATACCCATGTTAATCAAAAGATAATTAAAAAGTTAAGGAAAAAAAATCCAGATAAAAAACCAAACCCATTTTGGACGACGGCGCAAGGAATCTGGGCGCAAGGAAAAATTATAAACTGACCTAAAGAAGAAATCTCTGGGCGCGGAGGAGAGATCTGGTTGTTGGACGACGGCTCTGGAGACGCGAACGGTGAGGAGGAGAGCTGGTTGAACGGCGAGGTTGAACGACAGCGCACGAAGGCTCAGGTTGAACGACGGCGCACCAACGTTTTTCACGAAGTCTGAAGAGTGTGAAGAATGCGTCACGTAATGTAATTGCAATTCCTTGCGTTTCTTTATGTGATGATAATTCCTTAAAAAGAAGTAATTGATTATATTACATTATATTTTTTTTAAAAAAACTAAATATTATAATAAGTTGAATCAATTATATTACTTATCTTATTACAACCAATCAAACACTACCTATATGTTGATAAATAATATAAGACTGACAAAAAAAATAAAATTGAATGAAAAACTAAGAACAAAGAAATATTAAAATTTCATATAATGAAAATTTCAAATAAATTATTAAAAAAATTATTAAAATAAAATGTCAAATAATATAATATTAAATAAAGTTAAAATTTGAGTTGAAATAAAATATAAAAAACTTGGACGATATGAATTATAAAAACTTAAAAGCTCCATAAGTTTATTATATACTTTTTTTTTTCATAATTTGAGTCTAAAGTTAAATATTTAAAAAAAAATGGATTATCATATTTAAGAAAAAAAAAATATAATATATGACTACAACTTTATTATTACTAATAGTTACTAAATACTTGAAAATATAAGTATATATTTAATCATTTTATTTAAAATTTATGTCATTTTTATACAAATATTTGTTAAATATTGTTAGTAATATAAAAAATGTACATAAAAATTAAATAAAATATAAAATTATATAAAAATTTATTTAATGTTAAAAAAATATATATAATTAATTTTTTAAAAAGCATGGGAAGATCCCTAGAAGCTCTGCATTTGCACGTATTTATAGACCAAAATGAATTAAAATAAAGTTTTTATTAGTTTCTTCATTTTTTCTTTTGTTTATTCCTTTCTTATTCGTCTAATCGTTATTATTTATCCACATTCGTCTATTTTTTTTTTTTTTTGATAAAGAGAAATTTTATTAATAAAGATCCGAAATACAATCTTAAAGCAATACCAATCTAAAAATACATCACAATTCTAAAACATAGCTAGGACTTTTCGACGTAAAAGAACACGTGTAACACGTAAACTATGAGTGAATAATTGCGAGCGTTCAAACATTTTAGCTCGTTATTCTGTTAACCAGTGCTTAGTAATGAAATAAAAGAGTAAATAATTTTAATAGACAATACTAAGAAAGTAATCAAAATCATATCAACAAAATTAAAATAAAACAAACCTTAATTTTCCATATACACAGAAAATAGCATAAAAAAATAAAACAAACAAAAATAGATAGCCAAAAAATAAAATATTTAACTGAGCAAGGCCGAAAGGAGGAAGAGGCATGGATCTGGTACCAAATACGCCGAGTAAACTATGCCACCATTGCCATGGACGACCGCAAATCCACGATTTGACAACCAATTTATTAAAACAAACACTGACGGAGCGGAATGACCATGACGGAGCTGACCAGTTTCCCATTTCCCCAACAATCCCCCGTTCCAAAGGAAACAAGTGCGATTCGCGAAGGAAAAAAACCCCGGAACGGCCAAGAAAAAAAGTCCGGCCCAAACCCTGAGGCACAATACGTAGTTAGCGGGGGGAAAATCGAATCAATAGTCTATTCCACATTCGTCTATTATTTATCCACATTCGTCTATTTTGTCAATTGCACCTTCGACTCATTTATGCTGACAACCTTGCTAAGAGTATTGTATTTCTTAATCTTAGAACCAAGTACAAAAGAAATGACAAAATGGGCAGGATAACCCCAAAATATGACGCAAGTACTATATTATTCAAAATTTAATATGTGATGAAATTTTTAAGGACGCTTTTATTTTTATTCTTTAATTATTATTGGACATATGTGGAGAAATATTTTATTTTCAAATATTGTCCAATTTTTAGACAAATTTTGGTATATATTAACAAATTTAATAAATATTTGTAAAATGATATGAATTAAAAATAAAAAATATAAATTTTTTTATTTATTTGGTAATATTAATTAAAAAAAATTGTGTCATTTTGTTAAAAAAATTTTTAAAATGTGAAATCCTAAAAGTTTAAATATTTAATTTAAATCAAAATAAAAATAAAATTAAAAAAAAAAGTAAATAAAGGTTCTATTAAATTTGAATTAAGTTTATCATATTTTATTTTAACCCAAATTTTAACAACTAAAACATTATTTAATTTTATTAAATAACTTTTAGAATTTATTTGAAATTTTTTATATAAAAATTAATTATTTTTAAATTATCATCTTAAATAAAATATTTTTTAAAAAGTTCAAGCTTAAAATTCTAAATATATTTTACTTTTTATATTTAAATCATTATTTTTGCTTAGATTATTTATTAATAATTTTTTTTATTTGTGAATGATTAAATTATTAATTGTTATATTTTTTTTAATTTTCTTTTAAGAATTTTTATTTGAAAAAAAAAAAAAATTAGCCCCCTTAAAGTTTTTTCTGGTTTATGGATGTGGTGGCTGATGTTTAATCATAGTAAAAGGATAAGAAGAAAAATAACTGAACAATTCAAATTGGAAGGTGAAGAACTATTTAAATTAGATTTAAAATAATATTGAAAAACTCTACAAATTCAGCTTTTTACTATTATATTTTTTTTAGAAGTTCAAACACAAATAACTTTGTTTTTTCTAACCAAGAAAAAACTTAATGGTCTTAGAAGTTTGGGTTTGTGTAATTGAAGACAAGGCTCGGGACATCCAAAAACTTGTAAAATTTTGATTAAAGTATTATAACTAAAGCCATTTCATTTTATAACTAAGGTTAATGTCTTTACTTTAATTTTAGCTTTAAAGTTTGTTTGAGGCTTACTGGCTTTCTTTAAAACTAAGGGGATTGGCTAACATTGCCATTTTTTGCTCCCATTTTTTATAACATAATGGTGGGAGGAAAAGGCAAAACATAATTTATTTTTTTAAACTCCAGAAAGTTTTCCTTCAATTTTAAAACAACATTGTATTTGTACTTCCATTTTTGTTTATTTTAACTTATTAATTTTGAATCGGGTTAAGATTTTTCACTTATCCTACTCATATTTGGTATAGACCTCTATTTCCCTAGGTAGAAGGAAAATAACAAAATGCGTATTGAACCACTGAAACCAGACAAAGCTTACAATAAAAGTATAGGTTTGCAAGGAGGAATCCAACAACGTGCTTGATTACCCAACTCGTATGGACTTTGGAAAACACCTGGCGATAGGTTGGCTTCATAACCCAAACCAATTCAACAACAAAAGCCATTTTTTGTTTGAAGCCACCCAAACTTTGGACCACATAAAAATCCCAGTCAACACCCAATAATTCCCATTGTAGAACCTAATTCAAACCATTTGCATTTGAAAGTATGTAAATGAAAGTAGGGATTTTTTTCAATTTATTTGTTTTTTTGCATTAAAAATTAAATGTAAATTATGCATTTGTCAATTGGTAAAAACAAAAAAAAAAATGAAAAAGGGAAAAATAAAATAGGGTGGTTTTAAAAATAATTTTGGGCATTTTGAAGGGGGTGATTTTGTGGGAATCTTAAAAATCTAGTTAACCTAACCCTTAATTGTTGGGCCATGCTGAGTTATTTTAAAATTTTTATTTTTACCCAACTA
Source organism: Elaeagnus macrophylla (assembly GCA_029378325.1). NCBI lineage: Eukaryota > Viridiplantae > Streptophyta > Magnoliopsida > Rosales > Elaeagnaceae > Elaeagnus > Elaeagnus macrophylla. Next base: position 125,984 of record JARDWI010000187.1, read on the forward strand.
TCTTATACATTTTGATTTTTTTAATATCTAGAATTAATTATAATAAATTATATTTGCACCATATTTTTATACAATGTAAATAAAGCTAAGCTTAAAAATTAATTCAATTTACCCTTAAATATTTAAATCAACAATTTAAAGAATAGAAATTAAGGAAGGACTAAATTAATGTTATTGGTAAATTTTTATAGAATTTTCTCGAAAAAAAAAATTATTTTAATTTCTTAACCCTATTTTTAAGAACTAAAATTTGGTCAAATTTTAATTCCAAAAATTTTATGACATCAAATTTAGAGTTTAAAATAAAAAGTTTTAAATTAAATTTTGAAAATTTTGAAAAATTACCAAAATGCCCCTAACTTTAAAATTTTTTGTTATGAACAATATTTGTTTTTTCATTAAAAAGAATTTCAAACTTTTCTTGGTGAATTGTTTTGTTTAAAAAAAAAAAAAACAAAACAAAATTGATGAGGCTCTTAACATTTGTCCTCATAGGAATTGTTAAAATCCTATAAAGTGAGGCACCTCCCCAAAACCGTAAGACTTCTTATTTGCCTAATCCTATTTTTAGCCCCTTTCCCTGTTTTCAAGAAAAAAAGGAAAACTATATTGAGAGGATTCCTCATAAAAACTTGGTGAGTTTTAAACTTCATTTTTTCTTTATTTAACAAGAATTAGATTGTTTATTCTCAAATTTTGGTATTCAAAGCCTCTATTTTATATAAATACAAATTGAGTTGTTGATTAAATTGATTGGGGACAAATTTTTCCTAAAGTATGCTAATTTTAAATAAAACAATGTTTCAATTTTAAAATGTTTTTGAAAATTGAATGAAAACAAAAATTAACAAAATTTTATTTGAAATTTTTTCTAAAACTCACGTCAGAACAAATTTTACTTCAAATTTGAGTTTTCACCAAATTAACCAATTAAATGAAGGTTGTTTTATGAAAATAAAGGAAGGCTCTCGGTATTTTTGTTTTGAAAGGTTATACAATTTGGATTTGAGAAAAAACTTGAAGGCTTAACATGCTGTGTTTGAAAATTTTTGGTTTGTCGTTTGATTTTTGCGATGCTTTTTAACCAAATAGTCAAGGAAAGGGTTGAAAAATTGTTTGCCAATCGGATTTTTGTTTTAAAATGTTTTTTATTGGAATTGGAGTTTTATGTTTTTTTAAAGCTTAGATGTCATTTAATATGGAAAATTTTTATTTCAGTTTTTTAGCAAATTTATACAACTTAACTAAATACATCCACTCAATTTGGTAAAAAATTTTAAAGAATTAGCAATTTGAAAGGGGTTAATTTGATAATTAAAGTGTAATAATGATTTTAAAATTTAAAATTATTTTTTTTTTTTTACAAAAATAATTTAGCATTTTACCAAAATTTTATGATTTACAATAGGTTTAATACCCAAAATATTAAATTGAATAGTAAATCAAATCTATCAAATTTATTTTATAAATTTAAGTCCTTTAATTTAAATTAAATAAGCAAGCTTGAAATTTTTTTTTACACAATGTGGTTTTTAGGAAGATTGGCAGCAAAACCTAAAGGGACCTAAACCATTAAGACTTTTTCTTAGTATATTTAATTTTTTTAAAGCATGGAAACTTATTTTGAAAAACAATCATGTTCAATATATCCAATTTAACAAGTTGCATTTTATAAAAGTGATTCATGTTAACTATTTAAAAAATATTTGTAATTTAATGATTCAAAATTTTCCCTGAAATATACCTTTTTAAATAAAACAGTCAAGTAAATAAAAATAATTTCAAAAGTATGAAAATAAATTTATAAATAATATAATTTTTTACAACTTGAAGTTTACAAATTTTTACGTTCTAATATTTTCTCCAGTAATCTATAATAGGTTTTTAGCATTCAGATTGTTGATTGGAAGAATCATGATAAAATTTTCCGTTAGCTTACATGATGTTTAAATAAGTTGATATTACAAGTTTAGTTGTAACAAGTTCAGTTAAGAGGTACTGAATGTTAAAACCAATCGATTTTTGGTTATAAAAGTTTAAGATGTTTGAGTAGCTATTAAAGCTTGTGTCATTAATATAAATGTGTATTGAGAGCTATGCAATCTAAGGTCACGTTTGGTTAGAATGTAAGTAATGTAAGAGAATGTAATTAAAGGAAACAATATTATATTAATGTTTGGTTTACCAGAATAAAAAAGGAACAATTTACAGTTTTGGTTTACAATGTAAGGAATAAAAACACTAAATTCATTAAATCCCATATTCAATTCTTATTTTATATTATTTCTTAAATAAATAAAATATACTTTAAAATTAAATTTATTTTAAAAATTTTATTAAAATTTTAAACATTAATTAAGAAATTAAGATTTATAATTTAATAAAACTAAAATTTTTAAAAACAATAGTTATTTATCAAATTATAAATTATATTTTATTATCTTTTTATTAAATATTTTAGAAAATATTGCAATTTAATATTAAACTTACAACATGAGTTTATTTTTTTATTATAAAAGTTAAGGTAATTAAAAAAAGGCACTATGAAATCAATAATATTAATTTTTTTACATAATTAAATTTTTAAAAAAATATTTATGTATAAATAAAAATAAAATATGCGTGCTTTTTTATAGATTTTTTTTTTTTAAAAATGAATTAAATTTAGAAAACAATCAGTTAATCAGGGCAAATTATATGTATCCAGCAAAAATCTCATTTTGCATAATTCAAGTGTCAATATAATGTTCTCTCAAATAATCCAGGAAGTATCCAGCGACTTAAACTATGTATCTACAAAGTGTAAATTAAACATTTTTTGTTGTTTTTTTTTTAGGGCACTGTTAAAAGGAACAAAATTTTTGAACACTGAGAATGCGTTTTCAAATATTCCCTTCACATTTACTATTTTTCAAATATTTCTTAAAATTTATAATATTTTTATTTTATAATTTCCATTTTAAAAATGATATATTTATCTTTTATTCCCATGTTTTTCCTCCTAACTAACTCTTTTTAATAATTATTTAATAAATCAAAAAAATTTAAAACTTAATAATCCAGAGAAAAAGAAAAATAATGTAATAAAAAAAATATGAATAAAAATTAAAACATATTTAATTATTTTAAAAAAAAATATTGTAAAAAAAATAATATCTGTTTTATAGATTTTTTTTTTTAATAAATTGAATCATTTGAAGCCAATGGAGGGTTTAGACAAAGCAAATAAAAAAGTCATCCTCAGAAAAACCTAAGAAAATGCAAATAACAACTAATCCGGACATCAGGCAAACCTAAGAAAAAGTTAAAACCTTTTTTGTGAACAGGGCACAAAATGAAGATTATAAACTAAAATTGTTTTGGTCCCTCATTTATCTTCTTTTGAGGATCCCTCAAAAAGTGAAAGTCAATTTGTGGCTAATAATTGGCACCAACCCAATTAGACCATCACCCATTCCTTTCCTGTCAACAAAACTAGGCATTTATCAAATCATTTTACAATTTAAATTTTACAAGAAAAGATTAAGATCCCAATTAATGCTAATTCAACAAGACACAGTTCAAAAAAAACATCGATAAACCAAAAAGATTGATTTCCGGTAAGCACAATACCCAATTTAATAACCCCATTTTACCAGTAACCCAAAATTCCTGAACTAAAATGTGGAATTAAGAAATTAAAAGAACAAAACAACTTATCATCACTCGAAAAATGAAAAAATACCCATTTTAAAAGAAAAAAAAATTAAGGAAAAAAAACCAAAAAAAACCCCCATTTTGGCGACGGCCAAAATCTGGGGCAAGGAAAAATTTAAAAACACCAAAGAAAAATCTCTGGGCCAAAATCTGGTTTTACGACGGTTGGAGACCGGAACCAGGAAGAGTTTAACGGCATTAACAAGGCCACGAACCATTAACACGGGACCAACGTTTTTCCGAAGCTAAATGTAAGAACCCATAAGTAACAATTCCTTGGCTTTATGTGAGATAATTCCAAAAAAAGAAATTATATTACAATATTTTTTTAAAAAAAAAAATTAAAAAGTTGAATCAATTAAACACTTTTACAACCCAAAACTCCAAGGAAAATTATAAACTACAAAAAAAAATAAAATTGTGAAAAACTGAACAAAGAAATTTAAAATTTAAAAGAAAATTTAAAAAATTTTAAAAAATTTTAAAATAAAATGTCAAATAATTAATTTTGTTTTTAGTTGAAATAAAAATAAAAATTACATTAATTTAAAAACTTAAAATATAAGTTTATTATATACTTTTTTTTTTCAAAATCAAATTAAATATTTAAAAAAAAAGGATTACAAAAAAAAAAAAATTAATAAATAGAACAAAATATTAAATTTCAAATATTGAAAATTAATAATTTTAAATTTTATTTAAAAATGTCATTTTTATAAAATAGTTAAAATTGTTATAATATAAAAAATGACATAAAAATTAAAAAAATTAAAATTATATAAAAATTTTTTTTTTAAAAAATTTATTAATTAATTTTTTAAAAAAAAATTGGAATTATTTCATATTTAAGAAAAAAATTAAAATAAAGTTTTTATTATTTCTTATTTTTTCTTTTGTTTATTTTTTTATTTTAATGTCATTTTTATCCAATTGTTTTTTTTATAAAAAAATTTATTAATAAAATAAAAAATTTAAAAATAAATTAAAAATAATAAATTTAAAACATAGCTAGGACTTTTGACGTAAAAGAACAAAAGTAAAATAGTTATTAGCTTCAAACTTTTACTCTTATTCGTCTAACCATTTATAATGTAAAAGAGAAATTTTTAATAGAAATACTCAAGAAAAATCAAAATACATCAACAAAATTTAAAACAACCGATTTTCCATAAAAAAAATGCAACAAAAAAATACACAAACATAACAAAATGTAGCCAAAAAATAAAATATTTAATAGCAACCAACAGGAAAGACAATCTTACCAAATAATAAAACATGACCATTCCATGGACACCGAAATCCACATTTGAAATCCAAATTTATTAAAACAAACAGAGGAGCGGAATACCATGAGGACAAGGGAACGCCCAAATTCCAACGAAAGGTCCCCAACAATGGCCCAACAGGGACGAAAAAACTACCACCACCACGGAAACAATGGATTCGCAAAAAACAAAAACCAAAACAATCGGATGCAACCCAAAAAAGTAGCCGAAAATCGGAAACCCTGAGGCACAATACGAAACCTAGTTTAAAAAGAGAAAAAATGCAATCAATAGTCTATTCCACATTCGTCTATTATTTATCCACATTCGTCTATTTTGTCAATTGCACCTTCGACTCATTTATGCTGACAACCTTGCTAAGAGTATTGTATTTCTTAATCTTAGAACCAAGTACAAAAGAAATGACAAAATGGGCAGGATAACCCCAAAATATGACGCAAGTACTATATTATTCAAAATTTAATATGTGATGAAATTTTTAAGGACGCTTTTATTTTTATTCTTTAATTATTATTGGACATATGTGGAGAAATATTTTATTTTGTATATGCATTCAGAAACATAAACTTAATTAGAGTTGTTGCAACTTCAACGTGGAACGGTTAGCGGATAACTCACAAACTGTTGAAAAATAGAGCAAACAAGTCTTACATTGATAAAATAACAATGAGAGCATGGGTATATAAGTACATGAGTTAACCCTATCCAATAAATTAACCTTTTGGGATGAGAGCTCATGAAAGACATTGACCTATCAAATGGTATCAGGGCCTTGTTGTTGAAGGTGAGAGAAGTAGCCAAGAAATTAGAGTTTCTGTTCATTCAAGCTTGACATCAAAAGATTTGATGTAGGTAACTGATGAAACAATAGGTAATGGCTTGTTGGGAAAATTGGAGGATTTGTACTTGAGAAAATCTCTATCCAATAAAATATACTTTGATGAACACAATTTTGACCTATGTTTTGTTATATTTTTAAGCATTTATTTTATCTTTTATTTTATTATTTTACCCAAACTAAATATATTTTGGTCATTTTAAGTTTATAATTATTTGGGAAGAATTTACAATTTTTTGGAATTTTTCTGAAATTTTTATGAATTTAATTAAATATGTGGATGCATACAAAAATAAATGTGGATGTATTTAGAAATATAGATTCATATAGAAGGAAGCGTGGCTCCACTTAGAAAAGCCCAGTCAAAGTCATCATCCATGTCATCGACGCGTCAATCCGTCGTACCAATCAGAGAAAGCTACGTGGATGACAGCATAGCATACACGCGTTAGGCGTGTGCCATACGCGGGCCAGACAAGCGCTGCAATTATATCCAATCAGAAGACACCACATGGAATGCGCTTATGAGTTGTCCCTCACTTGCCGCGCCGCACCGTCCAGCTAATCAGTACTCGACACGTGTTCAACTCTTTGCACAGTCAGCGCCGTGCACCCATTCACAAGATGCCACGTGTCAGTTTGTCCTTTTCTGTCAGTTGACTAGCCAATGAAATGCTAACACATGGTACTTTCAACAGCCTCCTTTGCTATATAAATGCGCATCCTCAGCTCCGTTTAAACAAGTTTTTCGATCCAATTTTTACGGGTATTTTTCGCTTCTTTGTTTTTTGAGAGAATTTTCTCTCTTTTATTTTTATTTGTTTATTTTATTTTTACAATATAATTTTACGATATTTTAAAGAGAAAAATATTACATTATTGTATAATATTTCAAGCTTTTAGAGAAGGAACATCAACCAATTCAAGAGTTTGGATATTTGTTTTATTATTAATATTTTTTGTCTCTAATTTTGTAATATTATTACTGTAAATTTTATGCCTTTAGTAATTAAATTTACGATAGTGAATTTAATTATGCTTGGCTAAATTTATATATGAAATTTTAGTTATGTTATCATGATTATTTTGGATTGATAAGTTAATTATTATATAAAAGTTTGATATTATTTCATGTTCATTTTTCTTAATAGCTTTAATTATGAATAGGAAATGGATCAAATCACTATTTTTAGTTAAAGTAAATATCTGTGAATTAGTTTGTTAGAAACATCATCTACATCTAATTTTGCCCTCTTGAACATGAATCTAAATTAATTACATGATCATTATGTTAATTTAGATGGTTACATAATTTCTCTGCACTCATTCCAATCATTTAATTAATTGTCTCGATCAAAGAAATTGATTATTTAATTGTAAGTGAAAGTTGCCATGATCATTGGGATTTTATAGCTTTAGTAGAAAAATCAATAATATCAACTTATGAACAAATTATTAAATTTAATTAATAATCCAAAATATGATTGGTTAGCAAGTTAAAATTTTCATTACTTATCTCATCTTTTTAATTAAAGTTCTTCACTTATTTTTAGTTAGTTTAGTTGTTTGATTAATTAAATATTTTATCACCATTCATTTGCTGTAAGTATTTTTTGTTTATTTTGTATTTTATTACTTTTGAAAATAATTAAAGAATTTTAAAACTACTGCAACTCCACGAGAGATCGACCTCGGAAGTTTACTTATCATTTGACTATAAGTGATTCGTGCACTTGCGATTACTATAATTTGCACATCATACTTAAAGAAAAAGTTGTTTGGTTTCAAGATGGATGCTTCCAAGACATTGGAGAACAATCTTGATGAATTTAAGAAAACAACTGTGGAGTTGGGTAACATTGGTGAACAGATTAGTAACAAAATATAGGCTGTAATTTTTTTTTAAACTCCTTACCTGAGTCCTTTGATACCATCAGAGCTACTATTGAGTATGGACGAGAGGATTTAACACCTGGAGTTGTGGTTTCTGCTTTAAGGTCTAAGGACTTGAATATGAAGTCCACTAACAAGACAATGTTTGGAAATGGAGATGCCTTGAATGTGAGAGGAAGGCCTGAGAAGAGAGAGTTCAAAGGGAACAAATTCAACTCTCGATTAAAGTCAAGAAACAAGAAATCTTTAAGGTGCTATATCTGTCCTAAAGAAGGGCATTTCAAGAGGGACTGCCCTGACAGAAAGAAAAGATATAAAGAGAAGGATAGACAGAATAAGAGTGCAATAGCTTATGTTTCCCAAGATGGTTATGAAAGTGTTTATGCACTAACTGTGACTGATATGTTTGACTCAGAAGAATGGATCCTAGACTTGGGGTGCTCTTATCATATAACCTCCAACAAGAATTGGTTTGTTACCTACAAGAAAGTGGATGGAGGCACTGCGTACATGGGTAATGATCAACCCTGTAAGATTGCTGGTGTGGAAAGGATCTTGATATTGGTAAGACACATACCTACTCTCAAACAAAATTTGATTTCCCTAGGCATGCTTGCAAAATAAGGGTTAGAGTTTAAGGGTGTTGGAGAGGAACTGAAGGTAATAAGAGGGTCCATAGTACACTTTAAAGGTATGCTAAGGAATGTCCTATATTTTCTAAAAGGTTTGGTTGATACACCACTTGTTACAGTGGGTGAGACAACACATGAGCCAAAGTTGCAGATATGGCATAGGAGACTTGCACATGTTAATGAGAGGGGGGATTGTTTGAGTTGCAAAAGCAAGGACTGTTGGGTAATATAAAGGGTGAGAAGCTATTATTTTGTGAACAATGTATCTTCGGAAAAGCAAAAAGGGTAAAATTCACAAGAAGTGGCAACCACACACATGATAAGCTAGGATACATACACTCTGACCTATAGGGTCCAAGTAGAAACCCATCATTGAGTGGCTCAAGATACTTTGTGTCTTTTATTAATGACCATTCAAGGAAAACATGGGTGTACCCCTTAAAGACCAAAGATGAAATGTCCTAGCTGAGAGGATGAATAGAACTCTTCTTGAAAGAGTGAGGTGTATGCTAACTAGTACCAATGTACAAAAAAAATTCTGGAGTGGTCAACCAATAGATTATGGGGGATTAAAGGTCTTTGGTTGTTTGGCTTATAAGCATAGAAGACAAGATAAATTGGAGGCAAGGGTAGTGAGATGTATGTTCCTAGGTTACCTTCATGGAGCGAAAGGATACAAGTTATGCGATCCTTCACTCTCTAAGTGTGTGATAAGTAAAGATGAGTAAATCTAATATGTTTGAGGTGTATAGGCATATATTTAATATCATTGAGGCAAAGTGATTATAAAGTGACCACAATATATTATTAGGGTTTTCCAAAATAGTGCTAACAACTCATAACCCTCGAATAACTCTGCAAATTATATTCATTTTATTACAAGGTTCCTTATAATATGCTAACATTATGACTTCATTTTCAGTGTCACAATAACCAATTATATTCATGATGTTGTTTTACCAATATGGCTGTAATATGCCTCATAACGTTTTGACATTACACTATTAATCCAATTTGTCATAGAATACTTATGTCAGTCCAATATTTATGAAAAAAAATTCAAATTAAATTTTCTCTCACTTGAATAGTGAGAAAGTCTCAACTTGGTGAACAACTAAGTCTAGGTGATACAAACATCTAAGGACTCATCTCTCTCATACAAACAGCAAAAATAATTAACATATAACAAATAATTGCACAAAAATAATAAGACAAATAATAGAAGTGGAACAAACAAATAAATGATTTCCAATCACAGTATGATCTTTATATGTTGGTACATACAATGAGAATACAGTGATTGTAGTAACTCATGCAGCAAAGCAATCAAAGAAGACTATGTAACGTGGTAAATCTACTTAGGCTTCAATCCTAAGTGTTATTAAGCACCACTCAGTAGCCTAATTCACTAAAATGGAATAAATAGTTAAATAGACTTGAAAAGGTAAAATGTCAATACCTCTATCAGTCGAGACCACTTGTCCTAACTATCTAGGTTGCTTTTCTCAGCTGTTAGCATAACTACTTTAATCCTCACCAGATCCGATTCACCTTCAGAGCCCAACAACCACGCAGTGTGGTACTAATACTAGCGACCATATTAGTGTGAATCAAAAAAAATATAAATTCACCCAAAATGATTTTTTAGAAAATTTTCACCTCGTAATAACAATACAGAAAAATACTCGAATTATTGTTATTATAGCAACTCCATTGGTAAAAGATTTAACCAACTCTACCACCACCTTTGGTATCTCAATACATAAAATACTTGATGTATTGAGAAAATAGAAACACCGTTTAAAATATATTTATCTCCAATATACAACTAATATTTTTCTCAACTCTAAATCACTAATATGGAACAATACTCAACGTATTAACATATTAGTGATACAAGATATGTAAAATATTTTGCAAGATTCAAGAAAATATTTTTCACAAAATCGAATTTTACATAAACACAAAATTAGCTTTGAAAAATGTGTAGAAAGAAATATGAGACAAGATGTATTTAAGAGAGAAAGAGAGGGTGTATTTATAGCTAATTTTTCAACTTGTGTTACTCTCGCCGACCCATTTCAGATACCTTCTACGCACCTCGACGAGGCCTCGCAAACACATGAGTATCAGTGAGGACCACCGAGCCACAAATCCAACTTTTGTACTCTCACAAACTTCATACCAACCACCTCGGTGAGATACTAAATTCTGAGCCACAAGTCTAGCTGTTTCCAATCTTGGCTGAGCTTCAAATTCTGAGTATAGTTGTCAAAATTGTCTTACAGACTTTAGAAGCCAATGGGGTGTTCGTAGCTTCGTTATCTAAAGGCTAAGGGGTGCTTGAGCTTTTACTTAGAGTGGAAGTTGAGGAGCTGATCTTCACACATCATTAGTGGGGAGCTAAGGGATTAGTCTCCTCTTCAATGTTTGGGAGCTAAGACTCTAGTCTTAGGCTTCGACTTGAAGATAAAAGTTGATGAACATAGCCTTAAACTTCTTTGAAGGTGAGCTAAAGGGATGGTCTTAGCTTCATTGTTTTGGAATTGAGAGGCTGGCGTTGAGCTTCGCCTTAAAGAGAGAAGTTGAGGAGCTTAGTCTCAAACCTTTTGGATAGGACACTAAGGGGTTAGTTTCAACTTCATGGTCTGAAAATTTAGAGTTAGGTAGTCCTTGAGCTACTCCTTGAATAAAGAAGTTAAGGAATTGAGTCATGAACTTCTTCAATGGGAAGGTAAAAGGCTTTGGTACCACTTGTCATGAAAATTACAATGAAAAAATATACAAATTCTTGGTATATGTGTGAAAAAATAACATAAAGAGCTCCGGTATAACTTGTCATGAAAATTATGCAACTAATGCAAAAATACTCAATTTTTTGATATATGTGTGAAAAAAGTTGCCAAAAGAATTTTGGTACAACCCGTAATGAAAAATGGACAACGGATGCATAAGTACTCGATTTCAAAAATATATGTGCAAAAAAGTTGCGAAAAGTTCTTCGATACCAACAATCATAAAAATTACACTATCTATGCAAATATAGACAGTTTTCTGGTATATGGGTGAAAAAGTTGTAAAATGTGCAATGGTATAACCTGTCATGAATATTACAATGTAAAAAACATTCACTTAATTTATACTACTTGTAAAATCTATTAAAATTTTACAATAAATATAAATATATTATTTATTAAAATGTGAAAATATTCTCCTACTATAATGATGAATGTTGAAATAATTTTTTGAGAATATTGCATGAGATGACCCTTTTTCAAGAGGTGTTTTCATTTTTTACACCCTCACTACTTTTAAAGACATATTCATAAATATTTTCTTTTTGTACATGTGTTGAAAAGTACAAAGGTTGTCAAACATCCAGTAACTCCAATAATGGACTATCACTAGAGCATCAACAAATCAAGCTATGCATTCAAGAAAAGTTTTGGGCTATGTATACTACTCTTGAACATTTGTTTAAATGGTTTTTAATTTTGAACATGCATGTGTTCCGCTTTAAGTATAACCTAGATAGGGGTCAAAAGAAGAAGGTAGTGTACAATGAAGCTCAAAAACAAAAACTTATTGTTTTTTTTTTCATGGAAGTTGCCTTATAGTCTAGCTGGCTTAGTTCACCCATCTCAAAGTAGAGGGAATATATAAGACTAAATAGTTAATTGTACCGTAAATGTTTTCGAAACAAATTAATGTACCGTAAACATTTACAAAATATCTATACCTAAAAATTAGGCATATAGATACGGTAGCTAACGGTAGGACTACAAATGCGAAAACGATTATACCTAAAACTATTTTTTCCATTTTAGCTTCGCAAAAAAATCATTATGAACCTCTTCTAACATTATTATTAAATCTTATTTCATCCCTCAAACTTTTATATAAGAAGATAGAAAAGTCAATTGCATACACATGAACCAAACTAGGTGTTTGGCTGGAGAAAATTTTACATACAATAGCGATATAGACACTGGATTGAACATGATCATTTAAACCCTTCATTTTTATAAAAAAGCCAAAAAGCGTAAGTTGTGAGGACTCAATGAATGACCAATATTAATAAGAAGTATACAAAAAGTGGTATATAAGATTTTTTTTTTGGATGGGCATGACTACCTACCCCTAGAACAATTGATATTTACCCTTAATTATTAACGTATGATATATAAACATAAATACAAATAGGGGTAAACCTTGCATTTTTCATCTCAAAACATAGTTTCTTGGTTTAGTCTCTTTATATCACAATCGTACAAAATAAGTTTTAATTCTAATCTAACTTGAATAGAGTTCAACTTTTGATTCTTTTTTTTTTTTGAACAAATGATATACTTTGTGAGTATTTTGTGTAGTTTGAACCATCTTACTAGTTTCATCTTACTCAAAACAAAAATATAAATATTTGTAATATTTAAAATATTAAGGATTAGTTATTGCATGAAAAAAATATACTTTTAATTATTTTTTAAATTTTTGTTACCAGTTTAGAAGAACTGATAAATTTTTTTCCAATTTATAACAACCGGTTTAAAATTTTCGTGGATTTTAAAGAACTAGCTACAGAATTTCACTCTTTTGTAAATAACTGACTAAAAACATCTTACAGTATAATGACATGTTACAACCAATCATGTACGCGCAATACTGGACATTACCAAACAAATGATTAATATGTGCACAATAACATGCTCAAAGTTTTAAATCAACGAGTTTCGAAGCTGTTTCCAATCTTGGCTGAGCTTCAAATTCTGAGGATAGTTGTTGTTGAAATTGTCTTATGGAATTCAGAAGCCAATGAGGTTTTCGTAACTTTGTTATCTAAAGGCTAAAGGTTGTGCTTGAGCTTTGACTTAGAGTGGAAGTTGAGGAGCTGATATTCACACTTCATTATTGGGGAGCTAAGGGGCTAGTCTCATCTTCAATGTTTGGGAGCTAAGAGGCTGGTTTTAGGATTCGCCTTGAAGATAAAAGTTGATGAACTTAGCATTAAACTTCTTTGAAGGTGAGCTAAAGGCCTGGTCTTAGCTTCATTGTTTGGGAGTTGAGAGGTTGGCCTTGAGCTTCACCTTGAAGAGAGAAGTTGAGGAGCTTAGTCTCGAACTTTTTGGATGTGATGCTAAGGGGTTAGTTTCAACTTCATGGTCTGAAAGCTTAGAGTTAGGTAGTCCTTGAGCTACTCCTTGAAGAAAGAAGTTAAGGAATTGAGCCTCGAACTTCTTCAACGAGAAGCTAAAAGACTCTAGTACAACTTGTCATGAAATTTACAATGAAAAATATACAAATTTTTGGAATATGTTTGAAAAAAATGTATAAAGAGTTTTGGTGTAACCCATTATGAAAATTATATAACTAATGCAAAAATACTGAATTTTTAGATATATGTATGAAAAAAGTTGCCAAAAGAATTTTAGTACAACTAATACTTGGTTTCCAAAAAAGTTAAGAAACGTTCTGTTCTGTGATACGTATAATATAAAAATTGCACTATCGATTTGATCAGGTATATAGGAGAAAAAGTTGTAAAATGTGCATCGGTACATCCTGTAATGAATATTGCAATGTAAAAAACATTCACTTAATTTATAGTTCTCGTAACATCATTTAAAATTTTAGAAAAAATATAAAATTTTATTTATTAAAAATTTGAAAATATTCTCCAACCATAATGATGAATGTTGAAATAATTTTTTCAGAATATTGCATAAGATGACCCTTTTTCAAGAGGTATTCTCATTTTTTACACCCTCGTTACTTTTGAGGACTTGTTCATAATTTATTTTTTTTATACATGTGTTGAAAAGTACAAAGGTTGTTAAACCTCCAACGACTCCGATGATGGACTGTCACTAGAGCATCAAAAAATCAAGCCATAAATCAAGAAAAGTTTTGGACTATGTATACTACTCTTGAACATGTGTTTAAATGAGTTTTATTTTTAAACATGTGTTCTGCTTTAAGTATATGCTGATTAGGGGTCAAAAGAAGAAGTTAGTGTACAAAGAAGGTCAAAAACAAAAACTTGTCTAATTCTTTTTCATGGAAGTTGCCTTATAGTCCAGTTGGCTAAGTTTACCTACCCAAAGTAGAGGGAGTACATAAGACTAAATCATTAATTGTACAGAAAATATTTACGAAACAAATTAATATATTATAAACATTTACAGAATAGGTTTACCTAACAATTAGGCCTATAGGTACGGTAGCTAGTGGTCAGCCTAACTCATGTTAAGTACCTACTTAGTGTTCATAACAATATGAACAAAGCTTCAGGACAACTATTAAATGTAAGGAAGTCTTCTATATTGTTTTAGTACCAATACGCCTAAATGTATCATCCAAGAGCTTATGCATGTAATGTCTATTACTAGATAATAAACCTCTTACAGTATAATTGATGCACAAAAACTTGATAACCAAATTCTGTAATTTATAAAAGCTCGCAAGTGCACGAGTCACTTATAGTAAGCGACAAGTATACTCCCAAGATCGTCTCTCAAAGGAATTGATGTGGTTTTTAAATTAGCTAAATGTAATCTAAAACGTAACAATAAAATAAATGCTAAACACTCTAATCGAAGTTTGGGTTGTAAATTGTTTCTAAAATCATAAAAATACTAAAACAAATAAAAGTAAGTTCGTGAAAGTTTTGTTGAAACGATGAGATGAATGAGTGTGGGAAATTGGTTAGTAAACTAATCATGGATGACTTGATTTATGTGGATTTGACAAATAAGCACGAAAAAGTAGAATTTAACGATTATTTTCTCTAACTCTAGAAAATCCCAAATCAATGGTGATCTTCCCTTAATTAACTAATTAGCTTCTTTAATCCAATCCGTTAATTAGTTAATTAGCCTAAAATCCAGGAAAATAGTTTAATCACCTAATTCAAGACAAATCAATGCACTTAAACTAGGTTCATGCTCAAGAGTGCATAATTGAATTCAGATGGCGTTTCTAAAACTCAACCCTAAAATATTTCATACATTCACAAATCAAATTGATCAGAAATAATTGATGAACATACGTATTAAGAACAATGAACATGAATCAAATTACTTAATCATAAAATTATCCACACAATCAATCATACAATCATAGTTACATTACCAAAATCCCACACATGAGGAGTTTAGCTACTCATAATGAAATCCAAATCAATATTTTTCATTACAAATAACATTTTTAAAAAAGAAAAGAGATTACAAATAAATTACCCCACTTCCACTCTTCAAACAAGCCCTTGATGTTGGATGATCACCTTCTTCAAGGTTGTCAATGGAGCTTCAATGGAGGAGCATTAATTGAATGATTTTCTCTCTAAAAGGGTGTGGAGAAGAAGAAGAAAAATAATGTTTTTGAATTGGTGGAGGCTCAAAGTTGTCTATTTGTGTTGGAGGCTGATGATGTATATATAGAGGATGGAAAGATTGGTGTCCCTTTTAGGTTTTCCTTTTATGTAAGGGTTTCCATAAAGACTTTGTGCAATCTGCGCGCGCGCGCCGCGGCGCGCCTTTTTCCATGCCGCGGCGCAGATGTGAAATTGATTTACGAGTAAAAACAGAAACCTTCTCGCCGCGGCGCACAATACTCATGCCGCGGCGCGCAATGTTCTTCAGAATTGTGAAACAAAACAGAAAGTCCCTCGCCGCGGCGCACCTTGTTTTCTTGATTTCCTAGGATGCAACCCGAGAGCCTCTCGCCGCGGCATATGTTTTCTTCGCCGCGGCGCGCGATGTTGTTGGTGCCATGTAAATGTCCTTACATAATTTGCTGATTCTCGATGTAAGGGCTTACATTCTTAAACTCTTGTTGGTCCCCCCTTACATAGTAAATTGCACCCACTGTAAGGCTTACAGTCTTTAACACATTTTACTTCATTTTTGCTCTTTTTTTTTACCACATTTCTTCCCAAACCCATTTTGACCTACAAAACAATAAAATACCCTCCATGGCAAGATTATATTGAGATAAAATGTAAAATAGATGATTAAAAATATAACAAATAGTAGGTCAAAATAGTGTTCATCAATAATGACATGTTACAACCAATCATGTACGCACAATACTGAACATTAGCTAACAAATGACCAAACATGTGCACAATAACATGCTCAAAGTTGTAAATCAATGAGTTTTGAAGCTGTTTCCAATCTTGGCTGACCTTCAAATTTTGAGGATAGTTGTTGTTGAAATTGTCTTATGGAATTCAGAAGTCAATGGGGTGTTCGTAACTTTGTTATCTAAAGGCTAAGGGTTGTGCTTGAGCTTTGACTTAGAGTGGAAGTTGAGGAGCTAATCTTCACACTTTATTATTGGGGAGCTAAGGGGCTAGTCTCATCTTCAATGTTTGGGAGCCAAGAGGCTGGTCCTAGGCTGCGCCTTGAAGATAAAAGTTGATGAACTTAGCCTTAAACTTCTTTGAAGGTGAGCTAAAGGCCTGGTCTTAGCTTCATTGTTTGGGAGTTGAGACGTTGGCCTTGAGCTTCGCCTTGAAGAGAGAAGTTGAGGAGCTTAGTCTCGAACTTTTTGGATGGGATGCTAAGGGGTTAATTTCAACTTCATGCTCTGAAAGCTTAGAGTTAGGTAGTCCTTGAGCTACTCCTTGAAGAAAGAAGTTAAGGAATTGAGCCTCAAACTTCTTCAATGGGAAGCTATAAGGCTCCAGTACAACCTGTCATGAAAATTATAATGAAAAATATACAAATTTTTGGTATATGTGTGAAAAAATTGCATAAAGAGTTCTGGTATAACTCATCATGAAAATTATGTAACTAATGCAAAAATACTCAATTTTTATATATATGCGTGAAAAAAGTTGCCAAAATATATTTGGTACAACCCGTAATGAAAAATGGAAAATGGATGCAAAAGTACTTGGTTTCAAAAACATATGTGCAAAAAAGTTACGAAACATTCTTCGATACAAATAGTCACAAAACTTGCACTATAGATGCGAATATAGATAGTTTTCGGGTATATGGGGAAAAAGTTGTAAAATGTGCACTGGTACGACCTGTAATGAATATTGCAATGTAAAAACCATTCACTTAATTTATAGTTCTCGTAACATCTGTTAAAATAATAAATATAAATATTTTAATTATTAAAAATGTGAAAATATTCTCCTACTATAATGATGAATGTTGAAATTAATTTTTTGAGAATATTGCATGATCAGATGACCCTTTTGCAAACGGTATTTTCATTTTTTACACCCTCATTACTTTTGAAGACTTGTTCTTAAATATTTTATTTTTATACATGTGTTGAAAAGTACAAAGGTTGTCAAACTTCCAATGACTCCAATGGACTATACTAGAGCATCAACAAATCAACCCATGCATTCAAGAAAAGTTTTGGACTATATATACTACTTTTGAACCTGTGTTTAAATGAGTGTTATTTTTGAACATGTGTTCCGCTTTAAGTATAAGCTGATTAGGGGTCAAAAGAATAAGGTAGTGTACAAAGAAGGTCAAAAACAAAAACTTGTCTAATTCTTTTTCATGATAGTATCCTTATAGTGTACTTGGCTAAGTTTACCCATTTAAAGTCGAGGAAGTATTAAAGACTAAATAGTTAATTGTACAAAAAATATTTATGAAACAAATTAATGTACCGTAAACATTTACAGAATTGCTATACCTAAAAATTGGGCCTATAGATACGGTAGCTAGTGGTACGACTACAAATGCGAAAATGATTATACCTAAAACCATTTTTCCCTTTTTAGCTTTACAAAAAATTCGTTATGAAACCATCTTCTAACATTATTATTAATCTCATTTCATCCCTAAAACTTATACATAAGAAGATAGAAAAGTCAATTATATACACACGAACCAAATTAAGGGTTTGGGTGGAGAGAATTTTACATACAATAGCGATAAAGACACGGGATTGAACATGAACATCTAAACCTTTCAATTTTATAAAAAAAAGCAAAAAAGTGTAAGTTGTGAGGACTGAATGAATGACTAATATTAATAAGAAGTATACAAAAAGTGGCATATAAGATTTTTTTCGTTTGGATGGGGCATGATTACCTCCCTCTAGAACAATTGATATTTACCCTTAATTATTAATGTAAACATGAATACAAAAAGGGGTAAACTTAGCATTTTTCATCTCAAAACATACTTTCTTGGTTTAGTCTCTGTATATCACAATCGTGCCAAATAAGTTTTAATTCTAATCTAACTCTAATAGAGTTCAACTTTTGATTTTTTTAGAACAAATAATATACTTTGTGAGTATTTTGTGTAGTTCGGACCATCTTACTAGTTTCATCTTACTCAAAACAAAAATATAAATATTTGTAATATTTAACATATTAGGGATTAGTTCTTGCATGAAAACAAAATATAAAAATATATTTTTATTTAGTTTTTAATTTTTGTTACCAGTTTAGAAGAAGTGTTAAAGTTTTTTCCAGTTTATAATAACGGCTAAAAGTTTTCGTGGTTTTTGAAGAACTGGCTAAACAATTTCGTTTGTTTTGTAAATAACCGACTAAAAAACTCTTACTTGGGTTTTTTCCTTGAATTGCCAATCTTTTTCATAACCAGAAAATTATCGCCTATGCTAGCTTGTTTCATCGATTTTTCTGAATTGGCAAAATACCTTGTTTTAGCCAATTAAAAACAAGGGAAAAATTGGCCAGAGTTCAAAACTATGACTTGAAAAGAGAGAGTAAGCATTACCATACCAATATGTGAACGGTGAAACACACTTTTGATCAAAATTCAGTTCTAATTAAAATGCACATTCTTTAAACACTTATCCTAATTAGCATAAAAAGTAAACCAAAGAGAAAAAATTTGATCTTTTATGACTTGTTCTTTAAGTTGCAGATTTCTCTCTTCTTCTTAATTTATTTCTTTTCTCCTTTCAAATAAAACATAGAATTTGTTTCCTATCCAAGCAAGAAGTGGGCACATCATCCATTTGATTTAATTAGTTTTTTTTTCATCTCATTAGATACTAATTTTTCATTCACTCAAATATAATTTTTAACTTATATATCAATATATCACTAAGACAATTTGCTAACTTAAAGTCAATAATATGTAAAATTAAGTCTCAAAATTGATTAATTTTACTCAAAATTTCCCATCTTTCTTTTCTTACGGTCTTCTATGTATGAATTGAATTCCACTTAGTAGGCTGGTTTCAAATAATAAGTTTAAATAATATCAAGAACCTTTTATCTAAACAAAATTAGATTGAACATAACTAAAAATTTCTCCATTTCACCGTGTTGCATAAGGCAATCAAATTGCATATATTAATACAAATCAAATTTACTTTCAAACAATAACCATAAAACCCCCTTGCACGCAGAGCACCAAAGTTCTATAAAGGGAAAGAGAGATATCATTATTATTAGTTAATATTAGAAATTGTTTGGAAATAAAACTCACAAAAGCTTATCTAATAGAAGAACGATCAATAATAATTTTATATATTTATCACTCTAAAAATATTTGCTCTATCTCCCACAATTATAATTTAATATTAAGATTATTGGTGTTTAAGCACAGTACTTCGAGCTTATAAATTGTTGGCCTTATTACCGTGGAATATTAGTAAAAAATAAGCGTCCCAGCTGACAAACCCAATATTGTTCCATAGTCAACAAAGTAATTTGACCATTGTTGACAATGACCCAATACTTTCGGCTTTTCAACAAACAAAAATATATCAAAGAACAAACAATTTCTAGTCTCCATGGAATTAAAATTTATAAAATATATAGCCGTGTTAATAGGGATATTACTGTTCACGTGTTAAAAAAAAAAACAATATTACAACTCTCTCATATGAGATCACATTAATTAATTAATTAGAAAGGGTGAAGGACTCATGAGGTCCTATAACTTTCACAAAGAAAAGGCAAGAAAAATGAGTCATTCACATCCTCTTGTTTATTTTCTAAAATCATGATTGAATACTAATATGGGTCTTCAAATTTGGAAGTCATTTCTATCCATTGTTTCTATACTTTCTTTTGATATTGATTTCATTTCCCTAATTTATATGTAATTACAAAATTATCATTTATTTTATATTTTTATTATTACTTTTGAAAGTTATAGATGTATAAAAGTAATGTTGGTCTTTGAGTTGAAATTCCAACAATTTCTAAACATGGTATCAGAGTTAGAGGTTTAATGTTCAAGGCGTAGCAACCCAATTATTAATCGTAAATGTTTGGCCTACATGGTACATAGAAACAATACTTGTTGGGAAATAATAGATGTATAAATTAATTTTTTTCCCGTTCCTTAAACACAAAGAAAATGAATTTTCCACATGTATTTATTTGGAATCATTCCAACTTGGAAAGATTATCATTACTCTTTATCCCTAATACACGGTAATCAAAGCTTTTAGGAAAATACCATGATGCAACCTCACTCACAATTATTTGTTCGGTAAAAATGTATAATGTACAATTATATTACAGTTTAGTAATAATGTTTAATTACGTTCCCAACATGGCAACTCTCACATCCTCACTCATAAAAATGTTTAATTAATAATACTTTAATTATACCTGAAATTTTGACTTCGATTCAGAAGCTTCCTTATTTTATTTTATTTTAACAATTTTTCTAAAAATACTTGCTCTATTTAAATGACATTGGTCATTGAGCTGAAGATGCTTGAAACAAAATATGGCTATTCATTTTAATCGTGCTTCAGTTTTTTTGATCTTGTTCTTCATTTTCTATGCCTCGTTGATGGTTAAGGCTAATGCAGGTAGGTAACTCTGTCTTAATATATTCTTATAATGTTTGGAACTGGCTATGAATTATATCTCAGCAAAAGAGAAAAAAAGTGAAATAACATCCAAAAACTTTTAATTCCAAAATTTGCACCCTCTTTTTTGTATTGAGGGGGGAGGGGGGCATGGGTTACTCTTAGCTAGCTTGCTATTTTTGGTTGTTATAATGTTAGATATGTTAACAATAATAAATAAATAAAAAACTTCATTGATTGAGTAACATTAAATAGGTTTTTTTCTATGCATTGAATGCATTTAAAGAACAACATTGTCAATTTATTAGAATTATTAACTAAATGAATAGTGTCATTAATGAAATAAGTTGTAAAATATCCACTCTTTCAAAATTGTAGCTAATTAGTTAGTGCCGCCACAGTTTGAAAAAAGAAATATTTGTTTTTAAGCGACCTGTAATTTCTACTAAATTAACTTTTCTTTAAATGCAAAATACTTGTTTTAGAAAATAATATGTAATAGCGTGTATTAAGAGTTAATAAGAAATATGAGTATTTTCTAACCTAAAAAGCCACTTTCCTCCCCTACGGAAACAAAAAACAACTTTCCTCGGATCTTAAATTTTGACCGCATGATAGAAAAAAAAACAACTTTAAATTTCAAATAATATTTTTTTATAGCGAATCTTCGTTATAATTAAACACATACTATTTATAGTCAACATAGAAATAAATGTATATATAACTTAATAAATGACTTTGTTAACTTGCAAGAAGTTGACTCGCAGCTTAATTTCTTTTCTTAAAAAAAAATTAAAAAATAACACACTCAAAAGCTTGCTTAATTTCTTCTTTATTTTAACATTTTGTTTTTTCTAAAAACACCAACTCTATTTATATGAGGTTGAGCTCCAGAAGCTTGGAAAACAAATTATGGCTTTTTATTTTAATCGTACTGCATTTTTTTTTATCTTGGTATTCATTTCCTTTGCCTTGTTAATGGTTAAGGTTAATGCAGGTTAGTAATTATTGTCTTAAAATTCTTATTGTTTAATTGCATGACATATTCTCCTTCATGTATGCATTAAAATTTCATTTTTTTTCTCCCCTCTAACTAATATATATATATATGGTCAAAAAACATGTGTTATATGTTTGAATTCTATCTCCCAACAAAAATAGATTTACAATTACACGTCGGGTTGTTGGTATTTTCATTAATTTTCTAATTTGAGCCTTGCTCCACACATATGATGCGGCATTTAAACTCGGATTAGGCTAGATGTTTGTTTTGGAAAATAATATCTAACATTAGAGTGTATTTAACAATTTTTTTCTTAATTATATTTTTATAACATTTAAGTCCATCTATTTTATTTTTTAGAAGTTAAATATTACACATATACACTCACTTTTGTTTTATTTACATGTGCCATTATACTTTTGAAAAGATAATCTATTTTTTTTGGTTCAGAAAAAGAAAGAGAGAACAGAGAGAATTTTTTTTTTTTTTTTTTTTGAAATAACTAAAATTCACACATAAATTCTAAATTTTCTATATGTTCAAATAAGCTATACTTTGTTAAGCCACCACTCGTTTGCACAAAGAGAGAATTATTGATAATGTCTTTTTATCACTCTTTCCTTCTTTATTTTCGGGTTGTTTATGATCAAAGTTAACCATTAATCTTTAATGTTCTTAATATATATTTCTATTTTGTTTCAATTTAAGTAATTTTCTTTAACCATCATAATTAAATAAAAAAATGTAATAAATTTAATTTGTATTCATTCAAAGTTATGAGGATGAAATTATTCTGTTCTTTTGATCAGGTATGGATTAGTTCATATAATTCACTTAATAATATTTATGCAAACATAGTTTAATATAAATTCATGTTGTAGTTGGTAATGTGAGGAAGCAGCTTAGAAGTATTCCTACTCGTCCACCTCAGTCTGGAAACAGTGGCAATTGCAATCCCAGTAAGCCCAATGGTAGTAAAGGTGGTGCTCGGAGCAAGCCAACGACAATATGTAGGAGACACAAACATTACAATTGAAGAAGTGTCAACATATATCGGATCTCGAATCCTTAACATGAAATTTAGCTTTATTTATCAACTCAATATATTTATATATTATATATATAAAAGGTCAAATTTATATTACTTAAAAATTTGTTATTTACTCTCGAACGTGTTAAAATAACTCTATCCTGCAGATGATATGTCAAATAATATATGACATATGAGCCCTATTTTCAGAATATAAAAACACTGATGTTAGAACATTATTTTTAGTTTTAGAAATATTAAAACATTAAATTGTGGAAAATAAAACAATGTCATTTACTAATTTTTTATTTATTGTGGTTAGTAAGTTGGAACTAAGAAGTAATTAACATTAGATCAACTTTTTTATTTTAAGCTTAATATAACAACTTTTTGATAAGGGTTTGGAAAGTACTTTTAAAAATTATTTTCAATTAGCAGGCAAACAGACCTAACTTAAGTATCTATAAACTCGAAGGTACAATATAATGTTATATGTCCTTTATTTTTATTTTTTTCTACAAGGATCTTCACTTATTTATTTGATATAGTAATAATAATGATAAAAGGTAATGGCTCAAAGACAAATGTTAATTCTGTGTAAGCTGACATGTTAATCCTAATCAACAAAATTGGAGAATAGAAATATGCAAGAGAAAGGAAGAGGAAAATATTGATATATTTTTTCTCTCTCCTATCCTCCCTCTTCTCTCATATTATTAACCTTAATCAATATGTCAAGTTAATTCAGAAGTAATTAATAATTGGGAATCTCTTGTGGTTCAGGTGGTAAGACTCCCAATTCCCCCACCAGGAACCCAAGTTCGAATTCCACCAGAGGCGTGAGTGTGTTTTTCTCTTCTTTAATAAAAAAAAAAAGGAGCCTTTAGAGCTCCTTTTAAAAAAAAAAAAAAAAAATTAATAATTGTTGTAATTGAAAATATATTCATTTTACGAAAAATTCTATCTTACAGAAGTTAATTTGTAAGATAAATCTGGTGTAAAAAAAATTAACAAGTTATCCAGTACCATTTTATAAAAAATTACTCTTTTATTTTATAAAACAATTGAGATCAAAACTCTCAAAATAAATAATAAAGAAAATCTAACAAGCGATGTCTCTTTTCTTTGTAACCCAAATAGAATTATTAACCAACAATGTTGAGGAAAATGGTCAAGAGATGCTAGCTAACTACAATGATAAGATTTGTTGTGAGATTTGTTTACACACCTAACAATTTTCTTTCGAACGAGAACATATTTGCTCTCTTTAGACTCCAAACATGCCCTAATACCAAGGACCAGCAATTAAGCTGCATCTACCAAAGGGGCATTCATACTCCATCTGGTTTAAATGTGTGCTAAGAAATATCCAAAGACCCCAAGCCAACTTAATCAAACCTTAAGGAGTTTAAATGAATGTAGAACAACATCGGTGAATTTTTAACACGATCTAACAGGGGGGCCCACCATTAGTTCAGACTTGGGTCACGTGCTGCGCTTACATAGGTCCACTTTTAAATTGGGGATCCACCTTGTGTGT
Source organism: Elaeagnus macrophylla (assembly GCA_029378325.1). Classification (NCBI taxonomy): domain Eukaryota; kingdom Viridiplantae; phylum Streptophyta; class Magnoliopsida; order Rosales; family Elaeagnaceae; genus Elaeagnus; species Elaeagnus macrophylla. The sequence goes on from JARDWI010000187.1 coordinate 150,688, forward strand.
GCCTACACAATACAAATTCGGCCCTGGCTCTGATACCACTTATTGGGCATGAGATTCCAACCCAAAAGGTTACCCTATTGGTAGAAATAGTTCATTCTAACTATATACTAAATTTATTATTTATATTTTTTCAGTGTAGAACTTATTCGCACACCTAACAAGATTTATGAAACTTTTTATAGAGATCTCAACAACTAACACAACATAACAAAAGATAGAAAACATGTCGTAGACACTCAAAATTACGATTGATAAGACGATAGCGAGACCGGCCCATCATGTGCCTTGAAGTATAAATATTCAAGTTAACGATTAATATAACATGATAATACATTGTTATAACTTAATAGTCATCAACTCTCCATAAAACTTAAATTGTTAGGAGAATAGCCAATAATCATTTTATACATCTATCACTCTCTGACAAGTGTTAGTTGTATGCATGCAACCAAAATACTTCCAATTTAACAATTGAGATTTCTAGGCCTCGAACACAAGACCTCTATTTCTGAGGCCATGTTATAAGTTGTTGAGAAACAAAGTCTTTTAAAAAATTAAGCTATTAGGAGAATGACTAACAATCATTTTATACATTGGTTATGCAAAAACTAACAAAATAACATATAGAAAGAATTAGTATCAAAACACATAATTTTATCTGGTGAGTTTAGAAAATTATTCTTACTTCAAAAGAAGCTATTTTTGACGAAATTAATGCATTTAGACTTTAAAGCTATACTGTTTTAAAGATAAATTATTCTTGCTTTACTACATTGATGCCGAGCCAAATGAGGGTCTTTTTCATCTTGTATTGGTTCTCATTCTTCAACCAATTGTCTTTCTTTTACTTTTAATGCTATCATATATTTTCTACTGCTTTGGAAAAAAAAAAAACCTACTCTGACAAAAAATTGTTCTTTGTGGTTTGTATAATGAAGACCTTTTTGCCGAACATGTAGTCGTAAGCATAGCAAAATTTTGGTTCTGATGCTTACTTGTTTGGACCAGAAAATCTAAAATATTTTGTTATGAATTTGTTGGCATACATATTTTAAACTGTAATTTTTAAGCAAATCAACTAGAATTTAATCTGAAAAGAAAGAAAAAGATAAAAGATGGGAGGAAGAAAGAAAGAAAGAAGAATACAACCACATTTGATTTGAAATATTGTTGTGAAATTAAAAAAATAATACTCTTAAAATTTATAATAATAAAAATAGTATTTTAATAACATTAAATAGTGTCCAATTAGACGATGTTTAATATTGAATGGATCTAAATTATTACAGTTTAACTTGAATAACATTCAATATTAAAAAAAATTATATACAATCTTTTTTTTAATAATAAAAATGTATAATTTAAATATAAGGATTCTATGCTATTTTTTATTATTTTTCTAATATTTTTTGAGAATTGAATGAATGATTGAGATTTTAAAAAATTAATCTAATGGTATAAATTTTTGGATGTACCTTACCTTCATCTGTATGTTAGAAGGATCCTTCATTTTACGTTACTAGCTAGCTGTTGCGCGTGCGTTGATTACTTTCAAACTAAAATTAGTGTGACAAATTAATTTTGGCAATAAGTTTTGGGTGACAATTAATAAATTTTTTTTAATTATTATTATCACAATAATAATTTATTAATGAAATTTTTATATAGTAAAGTGTAATTAATATTTATGGTACAATGTGTTAAAAGTTGATGGTTACCAACTCTCTTAAAAACTTAAGATGTTAAGAGGAGGGTCAACTATACTCACTTCCCTACAAGTGTTGGCTCTATGCACCATGCAGGCCAAACACTTGCAACTTAATAATTAGAGTTACTAGGCCTTAAACACAGGACCTCTAGCTCTGATACCATGTTAAAAGTTGTTGGTTACTAACTTTTCTAAAAAGCTTAAGCTGTTAAAAAGAAGGCTAACTATACTTTTACAATAAATATTTTAAATATTTATATTGTGATAATACAAAATAATTGTGATAATATCAATAAATAAAAAAACTATATTTTAGCAAGTTATTTTACAAATTACATATTTTGATAAATATAAATTACAAATTTTCTAAACTATCGGGATATTTTGCAGTTACCCACAAATTAGAGATTTCAATAAAAGATCCACAAATATGATAATTATATTAGCACAATTACTTTTGACATTACTACCTCAAAAGTATATGAAATATTCATTTTGCCACTATTGTTAATTGCACGCATTTTTGGTACTATTATTGGATAAAATTGTAATTGATGAATTATTGTTATTACAATAATAATTTAAATTATGATAATATCATCACTCCACAAATATTAAGACTAAATAAAAAGAAAAAAAAAGTTTCCTTAAAATATTATATTAAATGCTTTACATGATGAGGCATAGGAGAATGGAGTGTTTGTGATTTTTTATTGTATTTTTTTTTCTTTTACAAATATTTTTAATCAAAACTATTTTTATCAATATAAAGGTTGTTTCTTTGTTGTGTTCTTTTATCTGTATCTTTATTTATGCATTTTTTTCTCGCTTTATGTGTTGTATGAGTATATAGAATTTTTACATAGTATATGCCTTGTCTCCTTTATATGAGGATGTTCCTTTAACTTTTTATGTCAAAAACGGGAAGAAGTTTATGTGTTGCACAACATGTTTACAACTATTTTTGTAATGTGTTGGGATGTGAGTATATGTTGTTCACATCGTGTTTTTCTCACTTTCAACAAAAGGGTTAGGTTGTATTTATCATACAAAGAATATGTACTATATAAAGCCAATGTCGGATAAAGAATATCCCAAAGCTAATGCTCATTGTTTTCTAGGAATGCACAAGAAAAAGTAATGTATTGGACAAACAATTTAGAAATAAAATTGTATTTATTTAAATTATAATTACATTACAACAAAATACATATAATTTATAAATCACAATTTAAATAACATAAAGGAGATAAAGTTTAGAAATGATCGAGTCCCGTGTAACACACGGTATCCTTAAGATAATTTTTTCGCTCACCGTGGGTGTTTGAGTACTCCAGAAACTTATCTCCTAGGATAAAACGATTTAGTAGTAGAAATTAGACACAACTAATTTACTGCTCTAACGAACTTTCTTGTGTCTGAACTCTATTGAAATGGAACCTAACTCTAGATTAAAAATACAAAAAATATTTAAAAGTTTTTGTATGCTTTCTTTTTCCTTCTTTGATGTCTTGTGTGTCTCTGAAAGAGATTGGCTTCTCTTTAAATAGATAGAGCCCAACACAGCAAAAGGGCAAATGAGTTAAAGCTGAGTAACAGTTGAAACAGCAATACAATTAAGAAAGGAAAACTGAATCGTTTCCTAACGTTTTCTCCTTTTACTTTTCCGACCGTTTTTCTCCTTTTTACTTTTCCTACCGTTTTCTCCTTTTACTTCAATTTTTCATTAATTTTCTAACAATCCCCTACATGAATGAAAGTTGACAGAGATTTCAAATCAGTTTTGACACAGGAATAGAGTTCAACAGTTCGAAACCTATATAGGACAGGTAGGTGTTAACCTTTGAACCTTCCCTTGTGAGAATATATTTACCTTACTAACTGATCAGTAGACACAATGTCTTTGAACTATTCTATCGTTTATATAAGCGATGACATACTTCACACAGGAGTCTTTCCTGACACAATTCAGTTCTCACTGTTGTGTTCGTTTTGGCCATGAACACACGCCTGGTTCTGTGAGAGTTTCTAAAGAATTGAACCCTGCACAGTTCCCTTTCGAAGCGGCCCCACTTTTCTCTCACATAGGTGATCTCTTAACTATAAGAGTAAATCGCAAAGAGTAACCCTCAATACTCCTCTCGGTATTATTTTCGTAAGAATTATTAAAACCTTGAGCTTAACTTCTACTTACGGGTATCACTGCATTTCATCATAGGAATAAACTTGAGGGTAAATCCCCACAGTGATCTCATTAAGTCTTTACAACTAGGTTGTCCCTTTGAACCTAGATCTTGTGATCTCCAGTCAATTAGGTTGGGTTTCCTTTGTAAATCCTTTTTCTTTCATGGGCTTTAGTCCCAGTCCTCTCGATGACTTATCAACTAACTCTCGATTTAACCCTTTTGTTAACGGATCCGCTATGTTATCCTTTGACTTAATTCACATAGTCAACAGAAATAACCCTAGTTGAGAGTAGTTGTCTAATGGTATTATGTTTGTGACGTATGTGTCAAGACTTACCATTATACATTTTTCTCTGTGCCCTACCAATTGCAGATTGACTATTACAATGGATGCAGATTGCAGGCACAGGCTTAGGCCATTTTGGAATATCCTCTAAGAAATTGCGTAGCCATTTGGCCTCTTCGCCGCATTTATCCAAAGCAATGAATTTAGATTCTATCGTGGATCTAGCTATGCAAGTCTGTTTAGATGACTTCTATGAAATAGCTGCACCACCCAATATGAACACATATCCACTGGTAGACTTAGAGTCTTTCATATCAGACATCTATTTTGCATCACTGTATCCTTCTAATACAGCTGGATATCTCGTATAGTGCAGTCCATAGCTACGTGTGTATCTTAAGTATCTAAGTAATCTAATAATACCTTTCAAGTGGTCAGATCCTGGATTGCTGGTATATCTACTTAGTTTACTTACTGCGTAAGCTATGTCCGGTCTTGTACAACTCATCAAGTGCATAAGACTTCCTATCACTTTAGAATATTCAAGTTGAGATACACTCTCACCTCTATTCTTGGAAAGGTGTAGATTAACATCTACTGGTGTTCTAACAATATCATAATCACATTTGTTGAACCTCTCAAGGATTTTGTCAACATAATGACTTTGACTAAGAATGAGACCGCTTGATATCCTTAATATCTTAATTCTTAAAATTACACCAGCAGGTCCCATGTCTTTCATGTCAAACCTTGAGTTCAACATGTTTTTGGGTAGATTTGATCATTTGATCATTACTACCCACAATTAACATGTCATCAACATACAGACACAAGATGACATAACCATCTTTAGTGTCCTTGACGTATACACATTTGTCACATTCGTTGATCTTAAATCCATTCGTCTTCATGACATTATCAAATTTTTCATGCCATTGTTTAGTTGCTTGCTTCAAGCCATATAATGACTTCACCAATTTATAGACCTTTCCTTCTTGCCCTGGGATATAAAAACCCTTGGGTTGATCCACGTAAATTTCTTCATCTAAATCTTCATTTAGAGTGGCTGTCTTAACATCCATTTGATGTATCTCAAGATTTTGCAAAGCTGCGATAGCAATTATCATCCTAATGGATGTTATTCTCGTCACAAGAGAATAATTATCAAAATAATCAAGGCCATGTCATTGTTTGTAACCCTTAATTACAAGCCTGGCCTTATACTTTTCTATTGATCCATCTGGTCTATGTTTTCTCTTGAAAATCCACTTGGATCCTAGTGTTTTACTCCTCGAAGGTAAATTAACTAGTTCTCAAGTGTGATTTTGTAGAATGGACTCAATTTTACTATTAATGGCCTCTTTCCATTGAGAACCTTTAGAAGAATTTACAACCTCTTCATAGGTTTGAGGTTCACTTTCTAGCAAATAAGTCAGAAAATCTGGATCGTAGGACATTTTTGTCCTAACCCTTTTGCTACGTCTAGGTTCAACCTTAACCTCAACCTCTTATTCAGATTCTTGTTCTTGACTATCTTCATTCATAGTCTCATAAGTTCGTTTAGACGATCGATTCCTCTTGGGATTTACAAGGAAATACATGTTCAAAGAATGATGCATTCCTTGATTCCATTATTGTATTCTTGTGTATGTCTGGAATCCTTGACTCATGCACAAGAAAACAATAAGTACTATTGTTATGTGCGTATCCAATAAAAATGCAATCTATTATTTTTAGAGCTATCTTTACCTTCTTAGGTATAGGTACGACTACTTTAGCAAGACACCCCCACACTCGTAAATATTTATAGGAAGGTACCCTTCCTTTAAATAACTCATATGATATCTTTTGTGCCTTTTTATTGGGATAAAAGGTAGTTAGCCGATAAAATGGCTTCCCCCCACAAGCTTTGGGGTAACCCAGAACTTTGTAACATTGAATTCATCATTTCTTTCAAGGTACGATTCTTTCGCTCAGCTACTCCATTCTGCTGAGGCGAATAAGGTGCTGTGGTTTCATGTATGATTCCATGTTCTGTACAGAACTCACCAAAAGGTGCTTCATACTCACCACCACGATCACTTTGTAGTACCTTGATTTTCTTGTTGAGTTGGTTATCAACTTCTGCTTTATAGAGAATAAATTTCTCTATAGCTTCATCTTTGCTTTTAAGCAAATATACATGGCAGTATTTTGTGCTATCATCAATAAAAGTAATAAAATACTTATTACCACCTCTTGTTTGAACAAATTTTAAATCACATAAATCACTATGGATTAAGTCAAGAGGTTCAGTGTTCCTTTCGATTGAATGGAACGATGACCTTGTCATTTTCGCTTCAACACAAGTTTCACATTTGTGTTTGGAATCAATTTGAAAAGAGGGTATATATTTCATGTTAATTAATCTACTCAAAGATTCATAATTAACATAATCTAGTCTACCATGCCACAAATTGGAAGACTCAAGCAAGTAAGCAGAAGAATTAACTTTATTAATTTTCATAGGCATTACAGTTGTTACATTAAGCTTATAAAGCCCACTACAAGCATACCCCTTGCCCACAAATATACCCTTTTTGGTCATCACGACCTTATCTGACTCAAATACAATTCTAAAGCCATGTTTATTCAGCAATGAACTAGACACAAGGTTCTTACGAATCTCAGGTACATATAGCACATTATTCAGAGTCAGATCCTTTCCTGAGGTCATCTTCAGTACAACTTTTCCTTGCCCTTCAACGGTTGAAGTTGCAGAGTTACCCATAAATAGCTTTTCACCTTCCTTGGCAACTTCAAAGGTGGTAAATTGCCCCTTGTCTGAGCAAACATGTCTGGTTGCACCAGTGTCAATCCACCACTCCCTTGGGTTGGACCGTTCACTTTAGAGATGACTGCACACAAGTCACTATCAGAAAAGTCTTGAGTGTCATCCACCATGTTTGCCTCATGGTTTCTGTTTCTCTTTGGAAACATGCAGTCTGGAGATTTGTGCCCTATCCTCTGATAGTTAAAGTAAGTCCCCTTGAAGCTTGACTTCTTAAAAGTTGTTTCCTTAGGTTTCAACTTTGAACCTTTGTTCAGCTTGCCATTACCTTTGCCTTTATACTTGTTGTGCTTGGTGCTTTGACCATGCTCCACCACATTAGCCTTGGGTGCTGATGGGATATTACCTCTTTTGGAAGAAGCCTTGTTGTTTTCTTCCACTTTGAACCTTACAAGTAAGTCTTTTATAGACACTTTCCTTCGTTTATGCTTAAGGTAGGCCTTGAATTCTGTCCATGAAAGGGGGAAACTTTTCAATAATAGCGGCAACTTGGAATGTCTCACTCAGTACCATCCCTTCATCATGCATCTCTGTTATTATATCTTGAAGTTCACGTACTTGACTGCATACTGGTTTATTGTCCACCATCTTATAATCAAGAAAGCGACCAACCAAAAATTTCTTGGCACCAGCATTTTCAGTTTCATACTTCTGGTCCAATGACTCCCACAAGTCTTTAGCCATCTTCTCCTTATTATACTCATTATATAAGGAGTCAATTAGGCCATTCAGAATATAATTCCGACATAGGTAATCAGAATGCTTCCATGCTTCAATAGCACTAGCAGACTGAAAATCCTGTTTACCCTCAAGTTGTTTGGGAGATTCCTCAGTCAAAAATCTTGCTAGGTTCAAGGTGGTAAGATAGAACAACATCTTACTCCTCCACCTCTTAAAGTTCAATCCATTGAACTTCTCCGGTTTCTCTGCCACAGCATGGTTCAAAGGAACCGAAACCGGTAACATTGGGGTAATCCCATGAGTCACAGTAGGCCTCACTACTTGGTCCACAATAGAACCACCTACACAAGGGTTAGCAACATTTGCAGCTGGAGTCTCAGTTTGGGACACAGGAGTGGTCATCTCAGAAGTCATTTTTGATTTTTTAGAAAAATAGTTATAACAACCAAAGTGTTAAAAGCTTCAAATAATATTTATATTATTTATCAAAATAATATCATCATCAAATACAAGTAAATAACTTAGAACAACTTATAAGAATTAAAGAATTATTATTATTTATTTTAAAACCAATTGCCTTTTTTTTTTTTAAATTAATAATAACTAAAGGAAAAATAATTTAAAGCAAAACAAAATTGTACTACTTTAAACAATAGCAATAAGAAATAATAAATATTTATTATCAAGATTAATTATGTTAAAAAAAATAGTAATCATTTTTTCTTAATTAACAAATAACAGCAAAATAATTATTTGGTATTAACAATACCACCAAATTGTGAAATAGTAGTACTATAAAGCAAAAGGAATAATACATATAAAAGTTTGTTAGATTATAAGAAATAAAAATAAAAGTGAAATTGGAGTTTTAAAAATGAATCTGCAAAAGAAATATATTAAAAAGTAATGAAGAAACTTAGAAATGAGTTAATTAATATATTGCTAAAAAAAGTAAAAGCAATTGCATCAGGATGAAGGAGTTACATACACGTTTCCAATTTTCAATTTTTTTTTGAACAAATAACAGCAAGGTATATTAAAAAACCATACGTAAATTAAGTTTAAGCAGAAATAATATAATTCACATGATTAGAATATATGTTCGAAAGAAATTAGCAGTATAGATTACTAAAATTATAATAATCTGCAAAATAAGTAAAAATTAATTACAAATATAAAGAAAGATAATGAGCAGTAAATAAATATCAAGTTATAACCCAAGAAATTAAATAACAATAAAGACAAATGATAAAGTAATAGAGTCAGAGAACAAAGTGTAGTCTGAAAAGTGGGTGTTTGTTCAGAAAATAGTTTGAGAAAAAAATTATCTTAAGATTGTAAGAAGTAATGTATTGGACGAATAATTTGAAAATAAAATTTTATTTATTTAAATTATAATTACATTACAGAAATAAAATACATATAATTTATAAAGCACAATTTAAATAACATAATGGAGATAAAGTTTAGAAATGACCGAGTCCCGTGTAACATACGGTGTCCTTAAGATAATTTTTCAGCTCACCGTAGGTGTTTGAGTACTCCAGAAATTTATCTCCCAGGATAAAACGATTTAGTAGCAGAAATTAGACACCACTAACTTACTACTGTGACGAACTTTCTTGTATCTGAACTCTATTGAAATGGAACCTAATTCTAGATTTAAAATACAAAAAATATTTAAAAGTTTTTGTATGCTTTCTTTTTCCTTCTTTGATGTCTTGTGTGTCTCTGAAAGAGATTGGCTTCTCTTTAAATAGACAGAGCCCAACACAGTAAAAGGGCAAAGGAATTAAAGTTGAGTAACAATTGAAACGACAATACAATTAAGAAAGGAAAACTGAGCCGTTTCCTAACGTTTTCTCCTTTTACTTTTCCGACTGTTTTTCTCCTTTTTACTTTTCCTACCGTTTTCTCCTTTTACTTCAATTTTTCATTAATTTTCTAACAGAAAAAATATGACAACTTGAGAAAAGTTAACTATTAATCTAAAAACAAGTATTTTAAGTAACTAGGGAATGAACATAATATAATAAAAAGAAAATAAAAATAGGAAAGAACACTGAAAAAATTGTGCAAGTGATACATATTACCAAGCTAGAGAAGGGCAAAGGGAGAGAAGCCAATCTTTTCCATTTTCATCTCTAGGTAACAAATAACTCTCTTCTTTACTTTAAATTTTGATTTTTGGGTGTTGATTCTTACATGCAAACTGAGACAATTCTTGGGCTTTCTTAACATTTAGGTTTTCCTAGCTTGGTTGATTCATGTTGATAAACTTTGTGAAGGCTAGGATTGGGCCTCTTTAATTTTTGCCTGTTTGGGATTTTGATTTGCTAGTTATATGTTGGATTTAATGTCTTTACAATTATTTATTTTAAGAGTAGTCCATGAGATTGAACTCTACAAGTTTAATTTTGGGTGTTTTATCAAGATGAAATGGTACTCTTTTGGACAACACTCCAATGCTTAAAAACTCTGCTATAAAACTTTTGAAAAATGATTTCATGAAGTTACAATGGAAACTGGGAATGATTCTATAATATTTAGGCTTCGAGCCTATGTTGAGAAAAATTTAGAGTACACAACTCTAAACTTACTAATATTGGACCCAAACAAGTAAATAAATTATTTGTATTATATCCACAATAAAAGACACTACAACACTTTCTAAAGACCCCTCACAACTTGAAGAGAAATGCAAATAAACACTCAATAGGAAGCTCACAACTCACACTCAAGACTCACTAAGAATAGAAATACTTATTCTTTTTAGAGGATACCTAACCCAAATGCAAGAGATTGTATTTATAGTCCTCTTCATGCAATGTACACCATACAAATATTAAATTAAGAAATAATCATAGCCACACATTTTTACCAAATTCTACACACTTCTCCTAAAATATCTCATTTCTACATCCTTCTACAATTTTCTCTTAAAAATATATTTCTTCTACATTTATTGAGAAGCTTCCATGGATTAGGCATTTATTTTTCTTGGGATAAAATAAAACAAATAGATTGGGCTGGGGTTGATCTTCAACACTCTCCCTCAACACCAGCTCTCACTATTTGTACTGTGCCGAGTTGACAGCGAAACATTTCGAACTTGCCAGTGCTCAACCCTTTTGTGAACAAGTCCGCAACTTGGTCATCTGTCATGATTTGCCTCATCTCCATTTATTCTTGCAGAACCTTTTCTCTAATAAAATGATAGTGCACTTCAACATGCTTAGTTCTTGTATGAAAGATTGGATTCTCCGCCAATCGAATTGCCTACTGATTGTCACAGTATAACAAAACTGCATAATCTACCGGTTGATGTAGATTATTCATTAGCTGTATCAACCATGTACTCTCTTGAGCTACCATTACCGTTGCTCGATACTCAGCTTCAGTGGTTGATAATGATACCGTTGGTTGTCTCTTGCTACACCAAGAAATAATTCCGGAACCCAACTTAAACACATACCCAGTTGTTAATCTCCTGGTGTCATGATCTCCTGCATAGTCAGCATCACAGTAACCAACTAATTTGCAGTCTCCACCTTTCTTGTACAAAAGACCATAGTCAATTGTACTCTTCACATATCTCAGTATTCGTCAAACTGCTTCCAAATGATGCTTCTTTGGATTTTGCATGTACTGACTCATCACATTAACTATATAAGAAATGTCAGGTCGAGTCAAAGTTAAGTAGATCAGATTACCTACCAATTGTCGATACATCATTGCATATTTCAAATCTTTTCCTTCATGTACACACATTTTGGTATTTGGTTCCATCGGCGTCGAAATCGGCTTGCATTTGAGCATTCCGAACCTCTTCAACAAATCTTTGGAATATTTTTGTTGATAAAGAAATATTCCTTCTTGTGTGCGATCAACCTCTAAACCAAGGAAGTGCTTGAGCTGACCAGGTTCCTTCATTTGGAAATGGACTGAAAAATTTTCCTTCGTTCGAAGAATTTTTGCCTCATCATCACCAGTTATGATTAAGTCATCTACATACACTAGAACGATGGCTATCTTTCCTTCATTGGCTTTTACAAACAAGCTAGAATCTGCAGGTGTTACTGAATAACCACTTTGTGTTAGAAATTCAGCAATCATACCATACCACGCCCTGGGTGCTTGTTTCAATCCGTAGAGTGCTTTCCTCAACTTACACACATATTCAGGATGATCTTGGCTCTGAAAATCCATTGGTTGGATCATGTAGATCTCCCGATCCAGTTCACCATGAAGAAAAGCATTATTTACAGCCATCTGCCACAAATTCCAGTCTTTGTTAGCTGCAAGTGCAAGTAGGACTCGTACTATTGTAAGTTTTGCCACCAGACTAAACGTTTCATCATAGTCTAGTCCGTACTGTTGAGAGAAACCATGAGTTACCAATCGTGCCTTGTACCTTTCGATTGACCCATCTGAACAGTGCTTTATCTTATAAACCCACTTACAGGATATGGGTTTCACATGTCTTAGCTTTGGCACTAGATCCCAAGTCTAATTTTCCTGAAGTGCATCGATCTCTTCTTTCATGGTTGTCATCCACTCAAAAATCTGCGATGCTTCTTCAAACGTCTCAGGCTCTGTTTCTTCTTCAATTATGGCTGCATTGGCGTATTTAGAATTTGGCCTTCGTGTTCTTGTTGACCTTCGAAGTTGAGATTGTGGAGTTGATACTTCCGTTTCACTAGGCCCAGCTTCTTCATTTGGTTGTTGATGCACAAAAACTTGATAGTCAAATTTTGTATTTATAAAAAGCTCGCAAGTGCACAAATCACTTGTAATAAGCGATAAGTATACTCCCAAGATCGTCTCTCAAGGAATTGCGGTGGTTTCTAAATTCTTTAATTATTTTCTTATTCAATCAAACAAACAATCCTAAATATTCTAACAATTATCAGTTGAAGAACAAATTGTAAATTCGGAATTAAATCAAAACTAAAATAAAATGGAAATAAAAGTAATCGAACAAGTAAATTAAAAAAAATAAATTGGAAAATTTAATTAAAAAGATAAAAGAAATAATGGAATTTTTAGCATGCTAACCAATCATATTTTGGATTAAATTTAATGTGTATTTATAAGTTGATATTATTGATTTTTCCACTAAAGCTAGAAAATCCCAAATCAATGGTAACCTTCACTTACAATTATATAATTAACTTCTTTGATCCGGACCGATAATTAAATAATTGGAATGAGTATAAGGAAATTTTATAATCATTTAAACTAACACAAATCAATGTAATCAATTTAAATTCATGTTCAAGATGGCACAATTAGATGCAGATGATGTTTCTAACAACATAATTCCAAGATATTTACTTCAACTATAAATAGTGATTTGGTCCATCTTCTATTAATAATTAAAGCTATTAAGAAAAATGAACATGAAATAATATCAAACTTTTCTATAATAATTAATCCAAAATAATTATGGTAGCATAACTAAAAATCCCATATAAAAATTTAGCCACACATAATTAAATTTACTTTCGTAAATTTAATTATTAAAGGCATAACAAAATACAGTAACAATATTTCAATTTTAGAGATGAAAATATTATACAAGAAAATAATATTTCATTTATCTAAAATTTCATAAAATTAAACTGCAAAAATAAATGAAACAGATACAAAAAAATAAAATATAACAGATACAGGAATAAAATAAAAGAAGAGAAAACTAAAAATTAAACTAAGAAAAATTAAAACAAAAATTGAGGAGAGAATTCCTCTGCAAAAACGAGTGAAAATGGTGTGAAATGTGTATGAATTGTGTGTGTTAGAAATGATCCGGACGCCCCTATTTATAGCAATTAAAATTCAGAGTGCGTGCCACGTGTCAGCATCAGATTGGCTGGCTAACTGCGAGGGACCCACCCGTCAGAGGGTGTTGGCGGGCAGCGCTGAGTGGGGGACAGCTTTCCACGTGGCGTTGTGTGATTTGCTGACAGCGCTGATGCAGCTGGAGAGGACTGAGTGTGATGCCACGTGGCGGGCGCTGATTCGCTAGTCAACACGGTGCAAGGCTGCCATGGCGACAACACTGAGTGCGATGCCACGTGGCGGATTTTGATTGGCGGACATCGCGTCGCTCTGTTTGGCGCACGCTTGGCACACGCTCGGCACACGTTTGTCACACGTTTGCTAAGCTGTCTTCCACGTGTCGCAACATGATTCGTTGGTCAATGATGACGTGGATGCTGATCAAACACGTGCCACGTGGCGCAAGCTGATTGGCCTTTACTAAGTGCATCCACTGTTCTTCTATATAAATCCACATTTATTTCTGTATACATCCACAATTTCAATTAAATTCATAAAAAATACAGAAAAATTCTAAAAAATTGTAAATGACTTCTAATTAATTATAAACATAAAAATGATCAAAATATATTTATTTTGGATAAAATAATAAAATAAAACATAAAATAAATGCTTAAAAACGTAACAAAATATAGGTCAAAATTGTGTTTATCAGTTGTTGATACATGCCAGTTTGCCAAGTATTATATGTCTCTCTTTGTTCGACATCATCGTTATTTGTATCTCCTGATTCATTTGAACTTGGTTGGAGTTGGATAGTATGCTCCCCCATCTTCTGTTG
>JARDWI010000187.1:170000-201302 GCA_029378325.1 Elaeagnus macrophylla
TGTGGTCTTTAAAGCAAACATCGCTTTACCTGCTTTAATTTTCCAATTTCGCAAGATGCCGTTGACATCTTATGTAGTCGGTTGTGTAACTTCACCACCATCGACAATCTCCCAAAGGTCCTGACCTTGTAGGTAAGACTCCATACATGTTGCCCACCTGTTGTAGTTTTTTTTGTTGAGCTTCTTAATTCCTCCAACTACTTGAAGGTCACTCGTCATGCCGGTAAGACTTCGACTATACCGAACAAGCTTGACTAACAAACGTATAGAGTACCAAATTCCTCACGACTTAAGATAACTCCAATAAGAACGATCCCTAATCATCCCGCTCTGATACCAATTGTTGAGAAAAATTTAGAGTACACAACTCTAAACTTACTAATATGGGACCCAAATAAGTAAACAAAATACTTGTATTATATCCACAATAAAAGACACTGATGTGTTAAATTGTGTACTCGCAAGTGTACGAATCACTCGTAGGAAAGTGATAAGCAACTTCCAAGGTCGGTCTCTTAAGGAATTGCAGTGGTTCTAAATAACTAACTTTTTAACCTAAATAGAGTTCTAATGAAAATAAAACACTAATTAAATAGAGTTCAAGTGAAACTAAAACTCTAAGTAACTAGAATCCTAAAGCTAGTAAAACTGTAAAAAGGTTGTTTGTTTTGTAACGAGAACAATCATATGACAATTAAAGAAAAACAAGATCGCAAGTAAACAATCAATTCAGATAGATTTGATAATCAATGGAGGATGTATGGACGTTTAGTTTGGTTGACCATGCTTGTATCGAAAAGGTATGGTGAAATAACAAGAACGTCCTATATAAACAAAACTACTGACTTTCCTTTCAATTACGAGACTGCCTGCTGTCGGGGTAAATCTCTTTGTTGATTAACTAATTAACTGCCTACGGTCGGGGTAAATCAAATAGTAATCAAATTACGCGTAAGGAAAAACATGCCAATCAAATTAATGCTATGACTAAGTCACTAAATTGAAGCTTTGATTAAGTGTTTCGGAATAAAGTTAAGGTGACGTTCCTATAACTAAATTCTAAGTATCTAAACATGCTCTTAATCAAAAAGTAATTTGTTTATATTAAATCAATAAAATACACCATACACAATTCTAGCAAACATGGCAACGCAAACTAAACATCCATAATAAAACTAGCCACTCATGTTCATATTAATATTCATAGACAAATAAAATATGATCATACACTTTAACAAAAAGATTAGAAGATTTAATTCTATAACAACAAGAAAATCCTAGATCTAAATACCGCTTATGGATGGGATAGCGTTCTTCTCCGTAAGCTTTATCTTCGATCGTCGATGGCTTCCTTGGATCCTTAAAATAGTTCTCTCGCTTCGTTTGAGTGTGGCAAAGCTCCCAAAACTGATTGAATGGAGTGTTTGGTCGCAAAATTGTAAAATCTAAGAGTTGTGTACGAGTTGGTCGAGTTGTCTGTAAGGGGGAGTCTAAGGGTGTATTTATAGATGTAAGGGTTTACACAAATCCTGATTGCCATAGGAATAGGCGCGCCGCGGCATGCATTTTTTCCGCCGCGGTACAACACAAATTCTGAAATTATGGTCAAAACCCGAGAGCTTCCCGTCGCAGCATGACTTTTCCTCGCCGCGGCGCGCGTTGTCCTCAGTTTCTTCACATGTACCCCCTTACATATGTGATGGCTCGTTATGTAAGGCTTACATATTTGTCTCGTTTAGCCCGTAACTCGTGATCCGAGCGCCGTAAGTGTTTCGTCTTTGCGTGTTTTCATTATTTGACTCATTTGACGCTAAAAATACCTGAAATACACTAAAACATACTCTTGACTTCGAATGGATAGATTTATGAAAATAATCAAATAAACAATCATAACAAATCTATATTTTAAACAATTAAGCACAATTAATTACGAAATATTAGTACTTTTCGAGCACTCATCCCAACCCCCAACCAGCTTCTTGCTAGTCTCTAGCAAGTAAAGCGATCTAAAAACTAGAATAAAAACGAACAAACTAAACTAACCAAAATCACTTCCGTAGATTGTCACGGTTGCATTTAGCATATGCAACAAGCCTTTAAACCCCTAGGTGGCCCTAGTGGACGAGTTATAGTCTCGTGAGGGTTTCCAGTGATGACACCCACAAACATCGTACGACTCTCAAAACTAATAAAGACTCTAAACATACTTGAATCAATCCATGCATATGTCTCAAAAATTGTTAACAACAAATGGCATACGAAATAATTAAAAATCACTTAAGCTCAAAAACAGTCTAAACATCAAACTCATCATGGTAATCGAATTTCGAACAACCAATCAAACCACAAGCCCGTTAGTTATACTATCTGATCGTGTCATGCATGATATTCATAGATTACATTTTAATATCTCATAAATGTGCAAGTAAAATATGAATGAGAATTTTGCACTTCCAACCTCCATATGCCCACTTTTCAAATCTATCTCCATTAATATAGAAATCAAATTACATAGAATCAATAGGACTTCATTAAGCTTGTAAAGTTGTGGTTAGGTATGTGATTATGAAAGTACGGAAATGATGTTTTCAACTAGGATAAGAGTACTTCTTATCTCACAAACTTATTTTCAACTTTTTCCACCAAATGTTCTTTTTCATCCTCCTATAAATTCCACATGTCCCTTAGATCTTTTTGCTTGATTTTCTTTCTTTACTTTTCTTGCTTATTATTTCAGTCATCATCATCATCAATTTTTTTTTTTTTTATTGTTGTGATGAAGCAAGATAATTACAACATAAGTTGCTCATGAAAATCAAATATTACATTGAGTACTCTTATCACTAAGGGTAGTACAACGTATATCAATGTTGAGTTCAAGGGTGTACTATGGATAAAATAATACGGGGAGGCATGAAAAGTCCAAACGGTCCAAAGATGGCCTAAATCACTTTCTAAATGGCATTTGATTCTATTATTTCGCTTCAATGGGTTTTGAAATGAGTTCTAGAGCTTGTTGAGACTTAGAACATATCATGAACATACACACATTACACAAATCGCAATAGTCATAGTAACCATACAAACTACCACATATACCACAAAATTCTCAAACTAGATGAATCTAACATTTATGTGCTTCTTTACTTAGGTAAAAATCTAATTTTTCTCATATGTCACCGTCATTACAATCATGTTAATATCATAGACTTCCGGATGGACTCAAGTAGACACGACACTAACCTAAAAATTCAAGTGACAAAAGTTAAAAATTATAAATTTGGTCATTTCATGCTCATGGAATATTTTTCCCACTCCCAATCTAATTTCTACATTGTCCTCAATGTTAAAAAGAAAGACAAAAGAAATTAAGAAAAAGTGAGAGAAGTTACCCCCCTTTTATATGAGATTGTGTACACTACACGTACGCTCTTGCTCATTGTTCCTCGCTTTTCTCATGATGAAGCAATTAGTGTGCAAGAAACATGTATGAAACCTCTAAATGTGTACATCACAACTCAAATCCAAATTTAAATTATAACTAAATCAAATGAAAAACAAAGAAATTAAACAAAGTTAGAAATCTTAAACAATCCAAAGAAAAATAAAATAAAAATAATAATAAAATAAAATAAAGGAAAAACTGAAAGAGAAAATTAAACTAAATAAAAAAAATAAATAAAAAGAAAATAAAGAAAAGAAAAGAAGTTGATACTACCGAATATGGTGGGTAGCCTCCCACCAAACGCTTTCTTTAACGTCTTAGCAAGACGTTGCTAATTCATTTCTATCCACCATCATCAAAGATCTTGAAGTGTGTGATATCAATTTTCCGAGCTAATATGTCATTAAGCTTGTCCTTCCATCTCGGTAGTTGTTTCCTATGAAGTACAGCACACACTCTTTTGTGGAAGTGGTATGGAAAATGATTTGGGGATTTGTAAGTCTTAGGTCCCTTGTGCGGCATGGGAGGTGAAGATAATTCCTCATTGTTCTTCTTAGAAGTTTGTAGAATTTGATATTCCTTAGCTTGACATTCTTTGAGAATTGTTTGCTCTCCATCTGTATTTTCTACATAAAATGGTAAATCACCAAAAGTTTCAGGAAAATAAATATTTTCAAAATTTTTACCACTTTGAAGGATTATGTCATCATTCACTTGCTCAATCTGAGTGGGCAACTCTTCTTGTTTTTGAATTTGTTCCGCTAGTTGCCCAACTTGCATTTCTATTCTTTTCATTGATGCCTCCATAGACTCCACCCTTTCACTAGTAGATTGTATGAAAGCATTCAAGGTTTCCTCTAAGGTTGGCTTCCTAGGTTGATTAGAAACTCTACTTCCTTATATGAAAGAATTCAAGCTCTCTTCCAAGGTGGCCCTAGATGGATATGGATGAAAACTTGAGCTTTGCATTTGGTATTGTGCATAAGGTGGGTCATATGGATGAAAATTTGAGCTTTGCATGTTGTATTGGGCATAAGGTGGGGTAGAGTTTGCTTCCCATGAAAAATTATGGTGATTTTCCCACTCAGGATTATAGGTACTAAAATAGGGATCATTCCAAGGTGGGTGACATCCCTCATTAAGATCAAAGTTTGAATTAGTGGATGCATAGTAATCACCTGCAACAGTGCAAACATTAGCATAATGCCCATATAAACCACAAATGCTACATACCTCTATGTCTGTCATATCATGCAGCTCTTCAAAAGGCTTTGTATTGGCTCATGGATTTCAGTATCCAGCCTAATTAGGTGCATTTTAAAATTTGTTGATGTTGTCTATGAACGGTACCTTTCAAAAACTAACAAAAACAACAAAGAAATCAAAGCACCACAGATTAAGCAATTAAAAGCACTGTTTTTTTTTTTTTTTTTGAATTTTGAATTTTAAATTTTTTTTGTATTTTTGAAATTTTTTTTTTGAATAAAAATAAAAAATAAAATAAATAAACAAATAAAATAAATAAACAAATAAAAATAATTAAGAAACTCTAAAAAGTTAAAAAGAAAATTATTTAAAACGCCAATTCCCCGGCAGCGGCGCCAAAAACTTGATGTGTTAAATTGTGTACTCGCAAGTGTACGAATCACTCGTAGGAAAGTGATAAGCAACTTCCAAGGTCGCTCTCTCAAGGAATTGCAGTGGTTCTAAATAACTAACTTTTTAACCTAAATATAGTTCCAATGAAAATAAAACACTAATTAAATAGAGTTCTAGTGAAACTAAAACTCTAAGTAACTAGAATCCTAAAACTAGTAAAACTGTAAAAAGGTTGTTTGTTTTGTAACGAGAACAATCATACGACAATTAAACAAAAACAAGATCGCAAGTAAACAATCAATTCAGATAGATTTAATAATCAATGGAGGATGTACGGACGTTTAGTTTGGTTGACCATGCTTGCATCGAAAAGGTATGGTGAAATAACATGAACGTCCTATATAAACAAAACTATCGGCTTTCCTTTTAATTACGAGACTGCCTGCGGTCAGGGTAAATCTCTTTGTTGATTAACTAATTAACTGCCTACGGTCGGGGTAAATCAAATAGTAATCAAATTACGCGCAAGGAAAAACATGCCAATCAAATTAATGCTATGACTAAGTCACTAAATTGAAGCTTTGATTAAGTGTTTCGGAATAAAGTTAAGGTGACATTCCTATAACTAAATTCTAAGATATTTCAACCTATCTACGAACATCAAATGGGCCCATGATAATTCATAATTAAATATCTAAACATGCTCTTAATCAAAAAGTAATTTGTTTATATTAAATCAATAAAATACACCATACACAATTCTAGCAAACATGGCAACGCAAACTAAACATCCATAATAAAACTAGCCACTCATGTTCATATTAATATTCATAGACAAATAAAATATGATCATACACTTTAACAAAAAGAGAAGAAGATTTAATTCTATAACAACAAGAAAATCCTAAATCTAAATACCGCTTATGGATGGGATAGCGTTCTTCTCCGTACGCTTTATCTTCGATCATCGACGGCTTCCTTGGATCCTTAGAATAGTTCTCTCGCTTCGTTTGAGTGTGGCAAAGCTCCCAAAAGTGATTGAATGGAGTGTTTGGTAGCAAAATTGTAAAATTTAAGAGTTGTGTACGAGTTGGTCGAGTTGTCTGTAAGGGGGAGTCTAAGGGGATATTTATAGATGTAAGGGTTTACACAAATCCTGATTGCCATAGGAATAGGCGCGCTGCGGCATGCATTTTTCCCACCGCGGCGCAACACAAATTCTGAAAATATGGTCAAAACCCAAGAGCTCCCCGCCGCGGCGCGCGTTGTCCTTTGTTTCTTCACATGTACCCCCTTACATATGTGATGGCTCGTTATGTAAGGCTTACATATTTGTCTCGTTTAGCCCGTAACTCGTGATCCAAGGGCCGTAAGTGTTCCGTCTTTGCGTGTTTTCATTATTTGACTCATTTGACGCTAAAAACACCTGAAATACACTAAAACATACCCGTGACTTCGAATGGATAGATTTATGAAAATAATCAAATAAACAATCATAACAAATCTATATTTTAAATAATTAAGCACAATTAATCACGAAATATTAGTGCTTTTCGAGCACTCATCAGACACTACAACACTTTCTAAAGACCCCTCACAACTTGAAAAGAAATACAAATAAACACTCAATAGGAAGCTCACAACTTATACTCAAGACTCACTAAGAATAGAAATACTTATTCTTTTTGGAGGATACCTAACCCGAATGCAAGAAATGGTATTTATAGTCTTCTGCATGCAATCTACACCACACAAATATTAAATTAAGAAATAATCCTAGCAACACATTATTATCACATTGTACACACTTCTCCTAAAATATCTCATTTCTACATCCTTCTACAATTTTCTCTTAAAAATATATTTCTTCTACATTTATTGAGAAGCTTCCATAAATTAAGCTTTTATTTTTCTTGGACTAAAATAAAAAAAATAGATTGGGCTAGGATTGATCTTCAAGAGAGTAATCATTTGAAAAGATATGTACGTAGAGTTTAATAAAAAATTTATAATTTATCATTTAAAGTTTTATGCATAAAGTAATACTACTTTTATGAAATCATGTTATATATACAAATCGAAACTAAAAACTTTGTTTCAACCTTATCTGTTTATATATTTATTTATTTTGAAATAGTTTTACAAATTAGATTTGGGTGGCTTATATCATGTTTTAAAGATTATGATGTCTAGTTTTAGAAATTACGGTTTATCATATCTAGTTTTTTGAACAAAGTTATAAAAATTTAACCAAGAGTTTGTTCTGGGGAGATTGTTTTGAAAATTACGTTTTACATAAACCATTATTGTACGTTTTAAAAAGGATTTTACATATAATAATTGGGTGCTATATCTTTATTTTAAAGATTGAATTGTCTATTTTTTGAATTTTTTTAACATAAATAAATTTGAATATTACTATGAAAAGTTACCCTTAAATATCAAACATTGTGTCCTTATGAATTTTATTTTCATACCCTGAGTTTTAATGGTTTTTGATTTTGTATTTTGAAATTGTTTTGCCCCTAATGGGCTTGTGATAAATTCTTAAAAAGCTGAAAATTGTCTAGTTTTTTTTTTTTTTTTTTAAAAAAAAGGGGCACTAAAGTCTCATTCTTTTTTATTAATAAGAAAAAACGCATACACGGGTGAGATTTGAACTTGGGTTCCTGATGGGGGAATTGAGAGGCTTACTACCTGAACTACAAGAGATTCCCAATATCTTTACATCTGAAAATTGTCTAGTTTAATTTTGAGTGGTTTATATGATTTAAATTTGATGTTTTCACTTAAAGATATGTGAGTTTGAAGGGAGAAGCTTGTTTTGATGATTTCAAAATATATTTTACCCATGTTCGTAGCCAAAGGTCTAAGTTCTATCAAGTTACTCCAATGATTTTTTTGAAGAGTTTTTTTTTAACCTATTTACTTGTAAGTTTAAAAAATATAACATAATGCCTATTGATTTGGGATTATCAGCGTAAGAATATCGAAGTTTGTAGTGTGACATTGTAATTAATTTCTACTTAAGTATTGAAGAGGATATTGGGTTATTTGTTAGCGGCCCATATTTTAACATTTATAGAGTACTATTTAGGTTCTTAATAGATTAATTAGCTATGGTGTAATTCTTGTTTTTCACACAAGTGTAATCACATAGAGAAATGAATGATTCAGTAAGCTCTACAAAACAATTAAAACAACATTGATGATACAATACTGTAAGTAAACACATTTTACTAAAATTTTAATTTCTTTTAATTAAAATAAACAATTTATTAATTTATTCAAATTAACATAAAATGTTTTATTTAATAATAGTTTAATAATCAAAACTTCTAGCTATTTCTGTGAATTAAGAGAATTGCTAGCTGTTCTTGTTGTTTTTTGTTTAACCGACTTTGAAATTAAGTTTGTGATTGATATATTTACTCTAAAATTAGTTCAAGATCTGTTTTTTCTTCACATACATTAAAAATTCAGTGAAATAATTCTGAATAGCTGCAAATTTTGGTATTAAATAAAATTTATATGTGCAGATGATGGTACTTTTGAAATGTTTATTATTTAAATGTGAATTTAATTAAAGTTTAGGGACAAATAATATAGTTTAACTTAAAAAATGATTTATTAACATGCATTAAAAAATAATTAAGAGGTTAAAAATAAAAATATGCAATTATTTATTAGTCCCGAGACCAACAATCCAATATGTTCTTTGATGAAGTCACAATATTCCACAATTATGTAATTATAACCGACATTCAACATGGGAAGGTATTATTCATTGGTCATGGATCAATTATCCAAACTAATAGCATATCATAAACATGAAGAGGAGAGAATAATAAAGGAAAAAATGGTCCCCACTTTTTTTTATTTTAAATTCTTTAAATTTACAATTCTACATTTTCATTGGTTTGGATTATAAAAATAGGACCCTCAAATACTTTTTATAAAATAAATATAATCATTTGAAATAAAATTTTTATTTTTATCTTTAATAACTTATGTAAACATATATAATATATACAGTATACTAAACAAAGAATAAATATTTATTTAATTTTATTATCACTAGTTAAACATTCAAATTGGGAATATATTAGAACACTTTGATCATGCTTCAATCTTTTGTCTTTAATTCTAATAAAGTTTTCCTTATAATTTTTTTTTTTTATCCTTTTGAAAAGAAAATTCAATTACTAAACTTTTACAATATAATTTTAAAAGTAAATTTTTTTCAATTAATAAAATAGCTAATCATTTAATATTTTTTAAATTTTTTGTGACATTGCCGAACTTAAATAATGATTGATAAACTAACCTTAAGTTAAATCTGTAGCATATTTCTATGTTGTTATGCAAAGTAGTACCAAAGCTTTTTTGTGAGGCACACAAATTCCTCATTATCGCTGCAATTCTCACTTTATTTAAAATATTAGTATCTTAAATTTAAAGAGACAACCACTGTGGCGAGCGGAGTTGAAGACCAACTAATTCTATGCCATCTAAAAAAAACAAAATGATTTCTCTTCCAACTTAATAGGAAATTTGGTGCTTAATTTGAAATTTCTAAACCATTTTAATTTCTTAATTTTAGAATTAAATTTTCAATTTAAAAAAAATTATTTGATAACAAATTTTTAATTTCAATTTTAAAAAGTAAAAATTAAAAATTAAATATACTTGTTTGATAATCAATTTTTAGTTGTGTATGATTGATTATGGTTGGATTATTAATTTTTAGTGTAAAGAAATAAAAAATAGAAATTCAATATCAGAATATACTTTTCTTGAATTTCAAAATTTGGTCAGTATCAACATATACTTATATAATATGTTAACATAATAAATTCTAATTAGATTCTAAAAATTAAATTAATTTAAGCATTATTTGAACAACAAAAAATTACCTAGTATAAAATAAAAACAATAGCAATAATAATAAGTATTGTTATAAATTAAAGGCAAGGTGTGGAAGTCTCAAACATAAAAAAAAAAAAAAAGTCCAACAAAAATATATATCATAAATTTTTTATAAGTAAAAACTTGTTTAAGTCTAAAAAATAAATAAATAATCGAAACATACAAAATTAAACTAATCAATATATTACTATAAATAAATAAAAATACGAAAATAAAAGATAAAATAAATTTGATTATCTAAAGAATATCAAACCTACAAAATAATTGGATTATAAATAAAAATTTACGTACTTTAATAATTTTAGTTATTTATTTAGATTACTTGTACCGATCACTGGTTATCCGAATTAACCTATTATTACTTAATTTTTTAAATGAATTAAATGGATCATTATGTTTACGACCAAATTTATATAAATTTAATTTGAATTTGACTATTTTATGGGTTGTTTATGTTAAATTTACGGATACTGTTTCAATTATATTGCAAGTACTGAATGAACTCTCATTATTGCATTGAATTAACAATAATTAATTTTTTTACTGAACGATAACTGAAGGGAGAGAGATTCAATATTATAATATACTTAATATTGTAACAAATAGGAGTGACTTTTCAAATATTCCACAAAATAAAAGCTAAATAGTCAATTTCTCATTAGTAAATATTGTAACAAGAAAATAGGAGAGACTTTTTGTGCATGCACTTGTTTCATACGTTTTTTTGAATTGGAAAAAACTCTTATGTTTGAATTAAAGTTGAATGGGAAAAATTGAACGACTAAAATCGATCGTTAAAAGTTGGGCAAGTAAAGTTGAACAAGCAAAATTGAAATAGAAAAACCAAATTAGAAAAATTGAATGATCAAAATCGAATAAGAAAATTTGAGTTAATAAAGTTAGAAAAGGAAAATTTGAGTCAATAAAGTTGATAAAAAAAATAAAACTGAACCAAGTAGAGTAATATTGAACTAGCAAAATAAAGTTGAACAACAAAAACTTAAAGAATAAAAGCACGTAATTGTAAATTTTGAGCAAGAAAAAGCATGTAATTAAAGAATAAAGTAATTTTTTTTATTGCCTAAATTATTCTTATGGAAAAATTAAGGGGAGGATGATTTTTTTTTTTTTTATATATATATTAGAAGATGAAAGATTTCAAGATAGTTGATATTAGTTGGGTTTAGAGGTAGTTTAGGTAATATAATATTTATTTTAATTAGATTGAGTATATATGTGCTAATTTTATTATTATATATTTTGAGGAGTATTATTGACGTAGTTTTCTCAAATTTAAAAGTCATGTACCACTACTTCATAAAGTAATATGTTTTCACTTCTTTAATTGTCATTATGCACTTTGTCTTATACATTTGTTCTTGGAAAAATTTAGAAAATTTATCAAAAATAATATTTTTAAAATTTATAGTAATAAAATTAACATTTCAATAATATTTGAACGTAAAATATTGAACAGGTCTAAATTGTCGTTGTTCAATTATAATTGAATGAGTATTTAAAGAAAAATGACATATTAATTATTTTTTTTAATTGTGAAAATATAAGTTTGAACACAAAATGTGCTAGTTTTATTATTACAAGTTTAAGAAGTGCTAATTTTGTTATTTTTTCAAAAATTTATATATCACCACTACTAATTTATTATACACCATTTTATTTAAAAATAAATTAAATATTTTATTAATCAACGTGGATCCTACTTTATCTGATACAAAACTCATGTGTTTTGTGTCTATACTAACCTGTGAATGACTTACTAGTATGTCTAATCTCAGATTCTGCATCTTAAAATTTATAATAATAAAATTAACATTCTAATAATATTTGAACGTGAACTATTGAACGGGTCTAAATTATCGTTGTTCAATTATAATTGAATGAGTATTAAAAAAAATGACATATTAATTATTATTTTTTAATTGTGAAAATATAAGTTTGAACACAAGGGGTGCTAGTTTTGTTATTACAAGTTTAAGAAGTGCTAATTTTTTTGTTTTTTCAAAAATTTATATATCACCACTAGTAATTTATTATACACCATTTTATTTAAAAATAAATTAAATATTTTATTAATCGACGTGGATCCTACTTTATTTGATACAAAACTCATGCGTTTTGTGTCTATACTAACCTGTGAATGACTTACGAGTATGTCTAATCTCAGATTCTGCACTTGATTGAGACGCCACCTTTGATTTGCTGGATTTCCATGACACTTGCTATCACCAAAAAAACACACAAAAGACACTAGTAATATTCCTTCTACCATCAAAATGATACGTTCATTCTGCATCTGTAAAGCTAGTTAAGTAAGATCTTATTTGATAAAGATTTTGATAAAATTAGCTAGAGTTTAATTTAAACGGTATTTAGTTGTTCCTTTGTAGAAAAATATATGAAATGGACAATAAAATGTTACTTTTATAATTATAAGTATTAAGAGATGTTATAAAAGTTGTTTTTTCAAAAATTTAAAAGTCATATGACATTACTTCATAAAATAATATGCTCTCACTTCTTTAATTGTCATTATGCACTTTGTCTTATAATTTCTTTTTGGAAAAAAATTATATATCACCACTAATAATTTATTATACACCATTTCATTTAAAAATAAATTAAATATTTTATTAATTGACGTGGATCCTAGTAGGACACACAAAAGTTAAGGCTATCACCAAAGAACACACAAAAGGCACTAGTACTCAATCATTAGGATTATTTGCCATTTTGCATCTGTGAAGTAAGTTAAGTAAGTGAACTCTGATTTTTGAAGTAACAAACAAAAGTTTGTTGTTCTCTTGAGATAACGTAGGACCCGCTTAGTTGCCAACCAATACACAGCAGTAGGATTATGAAGAAATTGACATAGTTTGTTAACTATGAATGCTATATCAAGTCTAGCTGTATTTAGGTATTGTAGACCGCCAACTATACTTTTGAACAACGTAGGATCCTTAAAAAGCTTGACCATCAAACTTGGATAATATACCCTCTGAAGCAATTGGGGTAGCAACTGCTTTAGTATCACTCATATCACTTCTATTTAGAAGTTCACTAACATACCTCCCTTGAGACAAATGCAACCCTATGTCAATTTTTTTAACTTCAATGCCAAGGAAAAAGGTACTATCACTAAGTTCTTTAAGAGAGAATTTGGACTTGAGATGCTCAATCATATCCTGAATATGAACATCGGAACTTCCTGCGATGACAATGTCATGAACATAAACTAGTATAACAGTAATTGACTTACTAGTATGTTGAATGAACAAAAAGGCATACAATTTAGAGTGAAAGAATCCTATGTCAATCAGCTTAACCTTTAACTTATAATTTTAAGCTCGTAAAGCTTGTTTGAGGCCATACAATGCCTTCTTCAATTTACAAACTAAAGGGACTGAACTTATCGCTCCAAAACCTTATGGTTGTCTCATATAAACCTCCTCTTGCAATTCACTATTTAAAAAGGTGTTATCAACATCAATTTGCTAGATTGACCAACCCTTGGAAACAGCTAAAGACAATAGAATCCTCACCGTTGTATGTTTAACTGCAGGAAAAAAAAGTTTCAAAATAGTCAACTCCTATTTGATAAATCCTTGAGCTACTACTTTGGCTTTATACTTGTCCAAGACATTCCCAAGTTTCATTTTTGTTTTATAAATCCATCTACAATTCTTATAACCTTCGTATGATCTTCAAGAGGAACTAATGACCAAGTATTATTTGATTGCAAAGCATTAAATTCTACTTGCATAGCATTTCGCCACTTATAATGCTTAACTGCTTCTTTATAGTTCTTAGGTTCAGAAAGAGGACTAGATGAGACAACAATTGCCTTGGGTTTATGGAACCCAACCTTGCATGGAACGAGTAACCATGGAATGGACATTATCAATAGTATGAGGTGTATGAACAGAGGTCAAAGGTAAGTCAACAAACAAAGGTATGCTAGGTGAACTAACGTCACTACGATTATGAACTGAATAGGAAGTAGAGCGGTATCTAGTGCATGACTAGAATATGGACTATGCTCATAAGAATTGTCAATGACATGGTCATGATCGGAACAAATAATAGCATGTTCTGTTGTTAATGAAGGACTAAAATAAAAAACTTGAGACACTGAACTAGTAAGTAAAATTTCAGTTTCTACTAGCACAAGTGAGAGTACTATGTAAAAGAACCTATATTACAAACACTTGCAAGATCTGAAGGAAAGATGGATGTGCAGGAATGGAGCATCATGGGGGCTGTAGTCCTGGCCAATTTTTTTACAAAAAATTAATTACATGTATATTTTTAGCATTAAAAATATTTTATTTGTAGCAATATATTGTCCAATTTTTATGTACAAATTTTGGTATATATTAACAATATTTAATAAATACTTTGATAAAATGATATGAATTATAAATAAAGTGGTTAAATATATATATTTTTTTATTTATTTGGTAACTATTAATAATAGAAGAAAAATTGTAGTCATATTTGTGTAAAAAAATTTCTTAAATGTGATAATCCATAAAAGTTTAAATATTTAACTTTAAACTCAACATTATAAAAATAAAATTAAAAAAAAAGTAAATAATAGGCTTCATATTAAAGCTTTGAAGTTAATGTTTATCATATTTTATTTTAACCCAAATTTTAACATTATCTAATATTACATTATTTGACATTTTATTATAATAATCTTTTAGAATTTATTTGAATTTTTTTTATATAAAAATTATATTATTTTTATTATTATTAGTCAGTCTTATATTGTTTATAAACATATGTTTTTAAATATAGTCTCAAGCTTAAAATTCTAAATCATATTTTACTTTTTATATTCTAAATCATTATCTATTTGCTTAGATTATTTAGTTAATAATTTTTTTTATTTGTGAATGATCCTAATACTTATTAACTTGTTATATTTTTGTTTAATTTTCTTTATAAGAATTTTCTACTTTGTATAAAAAAAAAAAATTAGCCCCCTTAAAGTTTTTTCTGGCTCTACCCCTATGGATGTGGACGAAGACTAAGATGTTGTGGAATCATGAGTAAAAGGATAAGAAGCCAAAAATAACTGAACAATTCAAATTGAGAAGGTGAAGATACTGAGTTTAAATTATGATTTGAAGAATAATATTGAAAACACATCTCATCACATTCAGCTTTTTACTAGTGTATATTTTGTTTGTAGTAATGTTCAAACACAAATAATCTTTGTGTTTTGGTGCATATCCTAAGAATACAAACTTAATGGATCTTGATTGAAGTTTGTGTGTTGTGTAAGGTTAAAGACAAGGCTAACAGGGACATCCAAAAACTTGTAGAAATTTTGATGTAGAAGCTACTCTACTACACTAAAGCCATTGTCATTTTACTACACTAAGGTTAATGTCGTTTATTCTTTAATTTTGCAGCTTTATTAATGTTTAGTTTGTTAGTTGCTTACGTGGCTTGTAGGGCTGTTAAAGGGACTACATGGGGATTGGCTAATCACTTGCACATTTAATTAGCTCCCATTTCTGTTATATAGCATAGATGGTGGGAGGAGAAAGGCAACAACGATAATTTAGGTTTTCTTGTAAAGCTCCTAGAGCTCAAGTTTTCCTTCAATTTTAAGAACAACATTGATGAGTTTGTACTTCCATTTTGTGCTTTATTTTAACTTGATTAATTATTGAATCGGGTTAAGATTGTTTCACTTCCATCCTACGTCATATTTGGTATCAGAGCCTCTAGTTTCCCTGAGGAATGATGAAGGAAAATAACAAATAGGTGACGATGATTGATACTCACTGACAACTCAGATAAAGCTTCACACACTAAAAGCTCGATAGGTCTTGCAATTTGGAGGAATCCAACAATCGCTCGACTTGATTACCCAACATCTTATGGCACTTTGGCAAAATCACCATGGCGATAGGTGTGAGCTTCATCACACCCAACCACCAATTCAACACCACAAAAGCCATTTTTTAGTTTGACAGCCACCCAGAACTTTGTTTGACCATCATCACAAACATCCACAGATCGAGACACCCAACTACCATTCCCATTGTGAGTTCTATCACCTACATTCAAACCATTTGCATTTCGAAAGTCATGATAACTTTATGAAAGTAGAGGTATTTAGCTACTTTCATACTTGCTATTTGTCTTGTTTTGCACTTAAAAAGGTTACAATAGCCTAAATTATGCGTAGTTGTGTCAATGTAGGTGAAACGGAAGCAACCAAAACAAAAATGAGCAAGAAGGGACACAAATCAACCAATAGGCCGTGGTGTGCTTGGACAAACATGAATTGTTGGGCAGTTTGTGCCACAGGGGGGTGATTTTGTGCCGCGACATGCATTACACACAATCTAGTTCGAGGAGCCTAAGCCGCGGTGGTGGAATTGTTGGGCCATGCTGCACGTTGATTTCTAGAAATTTTGTATTTCTTCAGCTGCGGTGGACACTATCTTAGGTCACAAAGTGTGTTGATGTGTGCGTGTAATATGCTAGAATGTCAATCTCATACATGGACAAGTCTCATATTTGCACCATGATTCCTACTTATAGCACATGTAAATACAACGCATAAGCAGTCATGAAAAATTAATTCACCATATTCCACCACTAACCTAAATACTTAGATAAATAGGCAACAATTTAAAGAATGAGACACATTAAGAGAAGGACTGAAGATTGAAGGTGTTGGAGGTTAGGTCCACCAAGGTGATAGTTTATGGAGATTGATTTTCTGCGAAACAATCAAAAGATTATTTTAACTTTCTATAACACCTCATTCTTTACACGAACTAAAATTTGAGTCAAACTTTTAATTCCAAAAATTTTATGATCTTACCTCAATATTTAGATGTTTCAATAATCAAAAAGTGTTTAAATTAAATTTTGAAAATTTTGAGTAAAATTACCAAAATGCCCCTAACTCTTAAAACTTTTATTGTTATGAGACAAGGGTATTTAAGTCTTTTTACATTAAAAATGAATTGTCACCAGCAGCTTCCTCTCTTGGTGACACTTGTTTTGTTTAAAAAAAAAAAACAAAACAAAACTTGATGAGCTGCTGCTTGAGGACATTTGTCCTCGTATGGCAATTGCTTAAAATCCTCATAAAGTGAGGCACCTCCACACACACGATAAGACTTCTTATCTTAAGCCTAATCTCTATTTTCTCAGCACTCCTTCTCCCTCCCGATTGTTCAAGAAAACATAAGAGAAAACTATATTGAGAGGATTCCATCATAATCAAACTTGGTGAGTT
Source organism: Elaeagnus macrophylla (assembly GCA_029378325.1). Taxonomy (NCBI): domain Eukaryota; kingdom Viridiplantae; phylum Streptophyta; class Magnoliopsida; order Rosales; family Elaeagnaceae; genus Elaeagnus; species Elaeagnus macrophylla. The sequence goes on from JARDWI010000187.1 coordinate 187,265, forward strand.
TTCAAACTATCTATTTTCTTCTTTATTCTAACAAGAATTAGCACTTGTATTATTCTCAAATTTGTGTGTATGTCACTAAGCTCTAAACTATTTTATCATAAATACAAATCTGATGTTGTTGATTAAATTGATTGGGGATTTCAAATTTTTTCCTGAAAGTATGAACTAATTTTAAATAAAACAATAGTTTCAAGTATTTGAAAATAGTTTTTCCAAAAATTGTAATGAAAACTGAGAAAATTATACAATGAATTATTATTTGTAAATTATATTTCTGAAAATATCTGGACGTCTAGTTTATTACAAATTTTACTGTTCATAATTTGGAGTTTTCTACGCAAAGTTATACCTAATTAAATGAAGGTTGTTTTATGAAACATGAACAGTGAAGGCTCTCGGTATTTTTGATATTTGAAATGGTTATACAATTTGGATTTGAGAAAATTATATCTTGTTTTAAGGCTTAACATGTCTAGTGTTTGAAAATTTTTACGGTTTGTCGTTTTGATATTTCTAGACAAAGTTATGCTTGTTTAACCAAGGATATGTCAAGTGAAAGAGGTACTGCAAAAATTGTTTGAAAAACCAATCGGATTTTTGTTAATTAAAATAGTTTTATTGATTGGAATTGGATGTTTTATGTCTTGTTTTAAAGCTTATGATGTCTAGTTTAATATGGAATTTAATTTGTGTTATTTCGAGTTTTTTAGACAAATTTATAGCAACTTAACTAAAGGTACATCCTACTGCAAGTTTGGTGAGAAAAATTGTTGAAAGTAATTAGTTTCTATGGATTTGAAAGGGGTTATATATATGATAATTAAGAGTGTAATAACTGATTTTAAAATTTGAAATATCTATATTTTGTTTGTTTTTACAGAAATGAATTTAGACATTTCTACCAAAAGTTATATATGATTATACAAGGGTAGGTTTAAGAGTACCCTAAAACTACTTAAATTGCAATAGTCAAAGTCAAATAACTATCAACATTGCCTATTTTATAAATGTTAATGTACCTTTCAATTTAAATTAAATAAGCAAGCTATGAAATTATTCTTATTCTGACACAAGTGTGGTTATTTAGGAAGAGTTGAGCACGCAAAACCTACAGGACGCGTAGAGGACCATTAGAGACATTTTTCTGTGAGTGGATATTTAATTATTTTTAAAGCATGGATAACATTATTTTGAAAAACAATCATGTTCAAGTATATCCAATTTATACAAGTTGCATATTTATGAAAAGTGCATTCATGTTAACTAGTGTTAGAAAAATATTTGTCAATTTCAATGCACTTCAAGAACTTTTACACCATGAGAATATATTTCCTTTTTATTAATAGAAACAGTCAAGTAAATAAAAGATAATTTGCAAGCAAGCTATGATTAAATAAATTCTATAAATAATACTAATTTTTGTACAAGCTTGCAAGTTTCACAAATATTTTACAGTTGCTAGAGTATTTTCTCTCATGTAATCATGATAATAGGCTATATTTAGCATTCAGATATGCTGTGACTTGGTAAGACATCATGATCAACAGATTTGGTCCAGTTCAGCTTACTATGATGTTTACCAACTAAGTATGATATTACAAGTTTAGTATGATAACAAGTTCAGTTAAGTCAGTGTGCACATGACTCATGTATCAGCAAAGCCAACTGCGTCATTTTATGGCTGTATCAAGCAAGTTTCCCACACGAGTAGTTTAGAGCTAGCAATAATGCTAAATGTCTCCTCCGTGTGCGATTAATATCACACATGTGTAGTTGAGAGCTAGTGCAAGTGCTAAGGTCACGTTTGGTTCACTGAATGTAATCGTAATCGTAAGAGAATGTAATGTAAAGGAAACAATATTACTATTACAGTGTTTGGTTTAGCTACTGTAATAAAAAAAGGAATCAATATTACAGTGTTTGGTTTGACAACTGTAATGGAATGAAAGCACAATAATATTACATTAATACTCCCATATTCAATTCTTATTTTACTATTATTTCTTAAATCAAATAAAATATATTCTTTAAAATTAAATAATTATTTTAAATAATTATTATATAAAATTTTAAACTTATTAATTAAGAAATTAAGATTTATAATTATAATAAAACTAAAATTTTAATAATATCATACAATAGTTATTTATCAAATTCATAAACTTATATTTTATTACTCTTTTTATATAAATATTCTTAGAATTAATATATGCAATATAATAATATTAATACTAATGACATTACATGAGTTGTAGTTTTTTATAGTTAGTAATATTAGTTAATGCGTGGGATATTAAAAAAAGGCATCTCATGCAAAGTCAATAATATTAATTTTTTTACATAATATATATTATTTTTAAAAAAAATATTTATGTATAAATAAAAATAAAATATGCGTGCTTTTTTATAGATTTTTTTTTTTATATAAAATGAATCTAAATTTAGAAAAGCAATGCAGTTAGATCAGGAGCAAATTATATAAAAGTCATCTCAGTCAAAAATCTCATATTTGCATAATTCAATGTCAATATAATGTTCATCTACAAATAATCCAGGACCAGTATCCAGCGACTTAAACTATGTATCATACAAAGTGTAAATTAACACATTTTTTGTTGTATTTTTTTTTTCCTATTGTGGCATCTGTGCTGAACAAGCTGAAGCAGAAATATTTTGAACAGCTGAGACACCTGCTTGCTGGTTTGCAAATGATTGCCCTTGCACATTATACTCATGCTGGTTTGCAAATGATTCCCTCTTGGCGAAAATTGCTGATAAGTCATGTATTGTAGTTGCTGGCTGCATCAGATCTTGCGGCATTTGCTAACCCAAATGATGCATCATTTGCATCTGTGTTACTTGCCCATGTTGCTGGGTTGCCTGCCTCAACTGAGAGCTCAGTTGTTGTCCAGATAATTATTTCAAGTCCAAATCAACAAAAAGCTTTAAAATCTTAATAATCCAGAGAAAAAGAAAAATAATGATACATAAATAGAAAATATGACATAAAAATTCAAAACATATTTGACATTGCATTGTCTCAAAGGAACGAAACCATCGATTCGTAAAACACCAAATAATGATCTGATTTTCACGTACGAGTTCATCTAAGATTATGGCAGTTTTAATAATTCATTGTAATCGATTGTGAATTGCCATATAGGACGGGTTTAGCACAAATGCACAATAACAACTGAAGTCCGGATCACTCAGAAGCAAACCTAAGAAAATGCACAATAACAACTGAAGTCCGGATCACTCAGAAGCAAACCTAAGAAAGGAAGTTATAAACCTTAATTTTGTGAACAGAGAAGCACAAAATGAAGATTATCAAACTCAAAATATGAATTTTGGCTCCCTCAGTTTAGTCTTCTTTTGACGGATCACAAACATCAAAAAGTGAGGAAGTCAATTTGTGGCTAATAATGTGGAACACCACCACATATTAGACCATCACCCATCATCCTATTCTCTGTCAACAAAATCTAGAGCATTTATCAAATCATGTTTACAGATTATAGAATTTTGACAAGAACTTCACAGCATTAGAGATCCCAATTCACATGCTAATTCAACAAGACACAGTATACAAACAATAAACATCGATAAACCAAAACAGAGATTAGAGTTTCCTGGTAAGCACATATACCCAATTGCTAATGAACCCCCATTTTACCAGTAACCCAAAATTCCGTGAACTAGAAATGTGAGAATTAAGAAATTCAAACAGAACAAGAACAACTTTATCATCTAGCTCGAAAAATGAAAAAATACCCATGTTAATCAAAAGAAAATTAAAAAGTTCAGGAAAAAGAATCCAGATAAAAAACCAAACCCATTTTGGACGATGGCGCAAGGAATCTGGGCGCAAGGAAAAATTATAAACTGACCTAAAGAAGAAATCTCTGGGCGCGGAGGAGAGATCTGGTTGTTGGACGACGGCTCTGGAGACGCGAACGGCGAGGAGGAGAGCTGGTTGAACGGCGAGATTGAACGACAGCGCACGAAGGCTCAGGTTGAACGACGGCGCACCAACGTTTTTCACGAAGTCTGAAGAGTGTGAAGAATGGGTCACGTAATGTAATTGCAATTCCTTGCATTTCTTTATGTAATGATAATTCCTTAAAGAGATGTAATTGATTATATTACATTGTATCTTTTTAAGAAAACTAAATATTGTAATAAGTTAAATCAATTATATTACTTATCTTATTACAACCAATCAAACACTACTTATATGTTGATAAATAATATAAGACTGACAAAAAAAAATAAAATTGAATGAAAAACTAAGAACAAAGAAATATTAAAATTTCATATAATGAAAATTTCAAATAAATTATTAAAAAATTATTAAAATAAAATGTCAAATAATATAATATTAAATAAAGTTAAAATTTGAGTTGAAATAAAATATAAAAAACTTGGACGATATGAATTATAAAAACTTAAAAGCTCCATAAGTTTATTATATACTTTTTTTTTTTTCATAATGTTGAGTCTAAAGTTAAATATTTAAAAAAAAAAATGGATTATCATATTTAAGAAAAAAAAATTATATAATATATGACTACAACTTTATTTATATTACTAATAGTTACTAAATACTTGAAAATATAAGTATATATTTAATCATTTTATTTAAAATTTATGTCATTTTTATACAAATATTTGTTAAATATTGTTAGTATATATAAAAATATGTACATAAAAATTAAATAAAATATAAAATTATAAAAAAAATTTATTTAATGTTAAAAATATATATATAATTAATTTTTTAAAAAGCATGGGAAGATCCCTGAGAAGCTCTGCATTTGCACGTATTTATAGACCAAAATGAATTAAAATAAAGTTTTTATTAGTTTCTTCATTTTTATCTGTTTGTTTGTTCCTTTCTTATTCGTCTAATCGTCTATTATTTATCCACATTCGTCTATTATTTATCCACATTCGTCTATTTTGTCAATTGCACCTTCGACTCATTTATGCTGACAACCTTGCTAAGAGTATTGTATTTCTTAATCTTAGAACCAAGTACAAAAGTAATGACAAAATGGGCAGGATAACCCCAAAATATGACGCAAGTACTATATTATTCAAAATTTAATATGTGATGAAATTTTTAAGGACGCTTTTATTTTTATTCTTTAATTATTATTGGACATATGTGGAAAAATATTTTATTTTGTATATGCATTCAGAAACATAAACTTAATTAGAGTTGTTGCAACTTCAACTTGGAACGGTTAGCGGATAACTCATAAACTGTTGAAAAATAGAGCAAACAAGTTTTACATTGATAAAATAACAATGAGAGCATGGGTATATAAGTACATGAGTTAACTCTATCTAATAAGTTAACCTTTTGGGATGAGAGCTCATTAAAGACATTGGACCTATCAAATGGTATCAGGGCCTTGTTGTTGAAGGTGAGAGAAGTAGCCAAGAAATTAGAGTTTCTGTTCATTCAAGCTTGACATCAAAAGATTTGATGTAGGTAACTGATGAAACGATAGGTAATGGCTTGTTGGGAAAATTGGAGGATTTGTACTTGAGAAAATATCTATCCAATAAAATATACTTTGATGAACACAATTTTGACCTATGTTTTGTTATATTTTTAAGCATTTATTTTATCTTTTATTTTATTATTTTACCCAAACTAAATATATTTTGGTCATTTTAAGTTTATAATTATTTGGGAAGAATTTACAATTTTTTGGAATTTTTCTGAAATTTTTATGAATTTAATTAAATATGTGGATGCATACAAAAATAAATGTGGATGTATTTAGAAATATAGATTCGTATAGAAGGAAGCGTGGCTCCACTTAGAAAAGCACAGTCAAAGTCATCATCCATGTCATCGACGCGTCAATCCGTCGTACCAATCAGAGAAAGCTACGTGGATGACAGCACAGCATACACGCGTTAGGCGTGTGCCATACGCGGGCTAGACAAGCGCTGCAATTATATCCAATCAGAAGACACTACATGGAACGTGCTTATGAGTTGTCCCCCACTTGCCGCGCTGCACCGTCCAGCTAATCAGTACTCGACACGTGTTCAACTCTTCTGCACAGTCAGCGCCGTGCACCCATTCACAAGATGCCACGTGTCAGTTTGTCCTTTTCTGTCAGTTGACTAGCCAATGAAATGCTAACACATGGTACTTTCAACAGCCTCCTTTGCCTATATAAATGCGCATCCTCAGCTCCGTTTAAACAAGTTTTTCGATCCAATTTTTACGGGTATTTTTCGCTTCTTTGTTTTTTGAGAGAATTTTCTCTCTTTTATTTTTATTTGTTTATTTTATTTTTATATAAATTTTTATTTTTACAATATAATTTTACGATATTTTAGAGAGAAAAATATTACATTATTGTATAATATTTCAAGCTTTTAGAGAAGGAACATCAACCAATTCAAGAGTTTGGATATTTGTTTTATTATTAATAATTTTTGTCTCTAATTTTGTAATATTATTACTGTAAATTTTATGCCTTTAGTAATTAAATTTACGATAGTGAATTTAATTATGCTTGGCTAAATTTATATATGAAATTTTAGTTATGTTATCATGATTATTTTGGATTGATAAGTTAATTATTATATAAAAGTTTGATATTATTTCATGTTCATTTTTCTTAATAGCTTTAATTATGAATAGGAAATGGATCAAATCACTATTTTTAGTTAAAGTAAATATCTGTGAATTAGTTTGTTAGAAACATCATCTACATCTAATTTTACCCTCTTGAACATGAATCTAAATTAATTACATGATCATTATGTTAATTTAGATGGTTACATAATTTCTCTGCACTCATTCCAATCATTTAATTAATTATGATTGGTTAGCAAGTTAAAATTTTCATTACTTATCTCATCTTTTTAATTAAAGTTCTTCACTTATTTTTAGTTAGTTTAGTTGTTTGATTAATTAAATATTTTATCACCATTCATTTGCTGTAAGTATTTTTTGTTTATTTTGTATTTTATTACTTTTGGAAATAATTAAAGAATTTTAAAACCACTGCAACTACATGAGAGATCGACCTCGAAAGTTTACTTATCATTTGACTATAAGTGATTCGTGCACTTGCGAGTACTATAATTTGCACATCATACTTGAAGAAAAAGTTGTTTGGTTTCAAGATGGATGCTTCCAAGACATTGGAGAACAATCTTGATGAATTTAAGAAAACGACTGTGGAGTTGGGTAACATTGGTGAACAGATTAGTAACAAAATATAGGCTGTAATTTTTTTTTAAACTCCTTACCTGAGTCCTTTCATACCATCAGAGCTACTATTGAGTATGGACGAGAGGATTTAACACCTAGAGTTGCGGTTTCTGCTTTAAGGTCTAAGGACTTGAATATGAAGTCCACTAACAAGACAATGTTTGGAAATGGAGATGCCTTGAATGTGAGAGGAAGGCCTGAGAAGAGAGAGTTCAAAGGGAACAAATTCAACTCTCGATTAAAGTCAAGAAACAAGAAATCTTTAAGGTGCTATACCTGTCCTAAAGAAGGGCATTTCAAGAGGGACTGCCCTGACAGAAAGAAAAGATATAAAGAGAAGGATAGACAGAATAAGAGTGCAATAGCTTATGTTTCCCAAGATGGTTATGAAAGTGTTTATGCACTAACTGTGACTGATATGTTTGACTCAGAAGAATGGATCCTAGACTTGGGGTGCTCTTATCATATAACCTCCAACAAGAATTGGTTTGTTACCTACAAGAAAGTGGATGGAGGCACTGCGTACATGGGTAATGATCAACCCTGTAAGATTGCTGGTGTGGAAAGGATCTTGATATTGGTAAGACACATACCTACTCTCAAACAAAATTTGATTTCCCTAGGCATGCTTGCAAAATAAGGGTTAGAGTTTAAGGGTGTTGGAGAGGAACTGAAGGTAATAAGAGGGTCCATAGTACACTTTAAAGGTATGCTAAGGAATGTCCTGTATTTTCTAAAAGGTTTGGTTGATACACCACTTGTTACAGTGGGTGAGACAACACATGAGCCAAAGTTGCAGATATGGCATAGGAGACTTGCACATGTTAGTGAGAGGGGGGATTGTTTGAGTTGCAAAAGCAAGGACTGTTGGGTAATATAAAGGGTGAGAAGCTATTATTTTGTGAACAATGTATCTTCGGAAAAGCAAAAAGGGTAAAATTCACAAGAAGTGGCAACCACACACATGATAAGCTAGGATACATACACTCTGACCTATAGGGTCCAACTAGAAACCCATTTTTGAGTGGCTCAAGATACTTTGTGTCTTTTATTAATGACCATTCAAGGAAAACATGGGTGTACCCCTTAAAGACCAAAGATGAAATGTCCTAGCTGAGAGGATGAATAGAACTCTTCTTGAAAGAGTGAGGTGTATGCTAACTAGTACCAATGTACAAAAAAAATTCTGGAGTGGTCAACCAATAGATTATGGGGGATTAAAGGTCTTTGGTTGTTTGGCTTATAAGCATAGAAGACAAGATAAATTGGAGGCAAGGGTAGTGAGATGTATGTTCCTAGGTTATCTTTATGGAGCGAAAGGATACAAGTTATGCGATCCTTCACTCTCTAAGTGTGTGATAAGTAAAGATGAGTAAATCTAATATGTTTGAGGTGTATAGGCATATATTTAATATCGTTGAGGCAAAGTGATTATAAAGTGACCACAATATATTATTAGGGTTTTCCAAAATAGTGCTAACAACTCATAACCCTCGAATAACTCTGCAAATTATATTCATTTTATTACAAGTTTCCTTATAATATGCTAACATTATGACTTCATTTTCGGTGTCACAATAACCAATTATATTCATGATGTTGTTTTACCAATATGGCTGTAATATGCCTCATAACGTTTTGACATTACACTATTAATCCAATTTGTCATAGAATACTTATGTCAGTCCAATATTTATGAAAAAAAATTCAACATTAAATTTTCTCTCACTTGAATAGTGAGAAAGTCTCAACTTGGTGAACAACTAAGTCTAGGTGATACAAACATCTAAGGACTCATCTCTCTCATACAAACAGCAAAAATAATTAACATATAACAAATAATTGCACAAAAATAATAAGACAAATAATAGAAGTGGAACAAACAAATAAATGATTTCCAATCACAGTATGATCTTTATATGTTGGTACATACAATGAGAATACAGTGATTGTAGTAACTCATGCAGCAAAGCAATCAAAGAAGACTATGTAACGTGGTAAATCTACTTAGGCTTCAATCCTAAGTGTTATTAAGCACCACTCAGTAGCCTAATTCACTAAAATGGAATAAATAGTTAAATAGACTTGAAAAGGTAAAATGTCAATACCTCTATCAGTCGAGACCACTTGTCCTAACTATCTAGGCTGCTCTTCTCAGCTGTTAGCATAACTACTTTAATCCTCACCAGATCCGATTCACCTTCAGAGCCCAACAACCACGCAGTGTGGTACTAATACTAGCGACCATATTAGTGTGAATCCAAAAAAAATATAAATTCACCCAAAATGATTTTTTAGAAAATTTTCACCTCGTAATAACAATACAGAAAAATACTCGAATTATTGTTATTATAGCAACTCCATTGGTAAAAGATTTAACCAACTCTACCACCACCTTTGGTATCTCAATACATAAAATACTTGATGTATTGAGAAAATAGAAACACCGTTTAAAATATATTTATCTCCAATATACAACTAATATTTTTCTCAACTCTAAATCACTAATATGGAACAATACTCAACGTATTAACATATTAGTGATACAAGATATGTAAAATATTTTGCAAGATTCAAGAAAATATTTTTCACAAAATCGAATTTTACATAAACACAAAATTAGCTTTGAAAAATGTGTAGAAAGAAATATGAGACAAGATGTATTTAAGAGAGAAAGAGAGGGTGTATTTATAGCTAATTTTTCAACTTGTGTTACTCTCGCCGACCCATTTCAGATACCTTCTACGCACCTCGACGAGGCCTCGCAAACACATGAGTATCAGTGAGGACCACCGAGCCACAAATCCAACTTTTGTACTCTCACAAACTTCATACCAACCACCTCGGTGAGATACTAAATTCTGAGCCACAAGTCTAGCTGTTTCCAATCTTGGCTGAGCTTCAAATTCTGAGTATAGTTGTCAAAATTGTCTTACAGACTTTAGAAGCCAATGGGGTGTTCGTAGCTTCGTTATCTAAAGGCTAAGGGTTGTGCTTGAGCTTTTACTTAGAGTGGAAGTTGAGGAGCTGATCTTCACACTTCATTAGTGGGGAGCTAAGGGATTAGTCTCCTCTTCAATGTTTGGGAGCTAAGACTATGGTCTTAGGCTTCCCCTTGAAGATAAAAGTTGATGAACATAGCCTTAAACTTCTTTAAAGGTGAACTAAAGGGATGGTCTTAGCTTCATTGTTTTGGAGTTGAGAGGCTGGCGTTGAGCTTCGCCTTGAAGAGAGAAGTTGAGGAGCTTAGTCTCAAACCTTTTGGATAGGACACTAAGGGGTTAGTTTCAACTTCATGGTCTGAAAATTTAGAGTTAGGTAGTCCTTGAGCTACTCCTTGAATAAAGAAGTTAAGGAATTGAGTCATGAAGTTCTTCAATGGGAAGGTAAAAGGCTTTGGTACCACTTGTCATGAAAATTACAATGAAAAAATATACAAATTCTTGGTATATGTGTGAAAAAATAACATAAAGAGCTCCGGTATAACTTGTCATGAAAATTATGCAACTAATGCAAAAATACTCAATTTTTTGATATATGTGTGAAAAAAGTTGCCAAAAGAATTTTGGTACAACCCGTAATGAAAAATGGACAACGGATGCATCAGTACTCAATTTCAAAAATATATGTGCAAAAAAGTTGCGAAAAGTTCTTCGATACCAACAATCATAAAAATTACACTATCTATGCAAATATAGACAGTTTTCTGGTATATGGGTGAAGAAGTTGTAAAATGTGCAATGGTATAACCTGTCATGAATATTACAATGTAAAAAACATTCACTTAATTTATACTACTTGTAAAATCTATTAAAATTTTACAATAAATATAAATATATTATTTATTAAAAATGTGAAAATATTCTCCTACTATAATGATGAATGTTGAAATAATTTTTTGAGAATATTGCATGAGATGACCCTTTTTCAAGAGGTGTTTTCATTTTTTACACCCTCACTACTTTTAAAGACATATTCATAAATATTTTCTTTTTGTACATGTGTTGAAAAGTACAAAGGTTGTCAAACATCCAGTAACTCCAATAATGGACTATCACTAGAGCATCAACAAATCAAGCTATGCATTCAAGAAAAGTTTTGGGCTATGTATACTACTCTTGAACATTTGTTTAAATGGTTTTTAATTTTGAACATGCATGTGTTCAGCTTTAAGTATAACCTAGATAGGGGTCAAAAGAAGAAGGTAGTGTACAATGAAGCTCAAAAACAAAAACTTATCGTTTTTTTTTCATGGAAGTTGCCTTATAGTCTAGCTGGCTTAGTTCACCCATCTCAAAGTAGAGGGAATATATAAGACTAAATAGTTAATTGTACCGTAAATGTTTTCGAAACAAATTAATGTACCGTAAACATTTACAAAATATCTATACCTAAAAATTAGGCATATAGATACGGTAGCTAACGGTAGGACTACAAATGCGAAAACGATTATACCTAAAACTATTTTTTCCATTTTAGCTTCGCAAAAAAATCATTATGAACCGTCTTCTAACATTATTATTAAATCTTATTTCATCCCTCAAACTTTTATATAAGAAGATAGAAAAGTCAATTGCATACACATGAACCAAACTAGGTGTTTGGCTGGAGAAAATTTTACATACAATAGCGATATAGACACTGGATTGAACATGATCATTTAAACCCTTCATTTTTATAAAAAAGCCAAAAAGCGTAAGTTGTGAGGACTCAATGAATGACCAATATTAATAAGAAGTATACAAAAAGTGGTATATAAGATTTTTTTGTTTGGATGGGCATGACTACCTACCCCTAGAACAATTGATATTTACCCTTAATTATTAACGTATGATATATAAACATAAATACAAATAGGGGTAAACCTTGCATTTTTCATCTCAAAACATAGTTTCTTGGTTTAGTCTCTTTATATCACAATCGTACAAAATAAGTTTTAATTCTAATCTAACTTGAATAGAGTTCAACTTTTGATTCTTTTTTTTTTTTGAACAAATGATATACTTTGTGAGTATTTTGTGTAGTTTGAACCATCTTACTAGTTTCATCTTACTCAAAACAAAAATATAAATATTTGTAATATTTAAAATATTAAGGATTAGTTATTGCATGAAAAAAATATACTTTTAATTATTTTTTAAATTTTTGTTACCAGTTTAGAAGAACTGATAAATTTTTTTCCAATTTATAACAACCGGTTTAAAATTTTCGTGGATTTTAAAGAACTAGCTACAGAATTTCACTCTTTTGTAAATAACTGACTAAAAACATCTTACAGTATAATGACATGTTACAACCAATCATGTACGCGCAATACTGGACATTACCAAACAAATGATTAATATGTGCACAATAACATGCTCAAAGTTTTAAATCAACGAGTTTCGAAGCTGTTTCCAATCTTGGCTGAGCTTCAAATTCTGAGGATAGTTGTTGTTGAAATTGTCTTATGGAATTCAGAAGCCAATGAGGTTTTCGTAACTTTGTTATCTAAAGGCTAAAGGTTGTGCTTGAGCTTTGACTTAGAGTGGAAGTTGAGGAGCTGATATTCACACTTCATTATTGGGGAGCTAAGGGGCTAGTCTCATCTTCAATGTTTGGGAGCTAAGAGGCTGGTTTTAGGATTCGCCTTGAAGATAAAAGTTGATGAACTTAGCATTAAACTTCTTTGAAGGTGAGCTAAAGGCCTGGTCTTAGCTTCATTGTTTGGGAGTTGAGAGGTTGGCCTTGAGCTTCACCTTGAAGAGAGAAGTTGAGGAGCTTAGTCTCGAACTTTTTGGATGTGATGCTAAGGGGTTAGTTTCAACTTCATGGTCTGAAAGCTTAGAGTTAGGTAGTCCTTGAGCTACTCCTTGAAGAAAGAAGTTAAGGAATTGAGCCTCGAACTTCTTCAACGAGAAGCTAAAAGACTCTAGTACAACTTGTCATGAAATTTACAATGAAAAATATACAAATTTTTGGAATATGTTTGAAAAAAATGTATAAAGAGTTTTGGTGTAACCCATTATGAAAATTATATAACTAATGCAAAAATACTGAATTTTTAGATATATGTATGAAAAAAGTTGCCAAAAGAATTTTAGTACAACTAATACTTGGTTTCCAAAAAAGTTAAGAAACGTTCTGTTCTGTGATACGTATAATATAAAAATTGCACTATCGATTTGAATATAAATAGTTTTCAGGTATATAGGAGAAAAAGTTGTAAAATGTGCATCGGTACATCCTGTAATGAATATTGCAATGTAAAAAACATTCACTTAATTTATAGTTCTCGTAACATCATTTAAAATTTTAGAAAAAATATAAATATTTTATTTATTAAAAATTTGAAAATATTCTCCAACCATAATGATGAATGTTGAAATAATTTTTTCAGAATATTGCATAAGATGACCCTTTTTCAAGAGGTATTCTCATTTTTTACACCCTCGTTACTTTTGAGGACTTGTTCATAAATATTTTTTTATACATGTGTTGAAAAGTACAAAGGTTGTTAAACCTCCAACGACTCCGATGATGGACTGTCACTAGAGCATCAAAAAATCAAGCCATAAATCAAGAAAAGTTTTGGACTATGTATACTACTCTTGAACATGTGTTTAAATGAGTTTTATTTTTAAACATGTGTTCTGCTTTAAGTATATGCTGATTAGGGGTCAAAAGAAGAAGTTAGTGTACAAAGAAGGTCAAAAACAAAAACTTGTCTAATTCTTTTTCATGGAAGTTGCCTTATAGTCCAGTTGGCTAAGTTTACCTACCCAAAGTAGAGGGAGTACATAAGACTAA